>JAODLL010012654.1:0-29099 GCA_026546735.1 Forbesichthys agassizii | reverse complement strand
TATACATACATACATACATACATACATACACACACACACACATACATATATAAACATACACAACTCTGTTGGGCATTACTCTGCAGCAGACTCGCCAAAATAAACTGTTGCATATGCGAATGTCCATGCAACATTGCTGACTGCAGCGCATAGCCAAGTATGGCTTTTTTTGCAGAACCTGCTTAATAATCGAAAATTGTTCTGTAATATGAAAACAAACGCATATGTTGCTCGTATTAGTGTGAATATTTACTGACAACCCCTGAAAGCAGACGTTATATAATGCATGTAAAGGTCCTGCCAGCTAACATAGCGACGAGCTAGGATGATCCATTTGGGGTGCTGTCATAAATAGGCCCGGGCATTGGATGCCAACTGAGATGAACGGGCCTACGGCTGATAGCGAGAACTAGCTGCTATTGCTACTGTGCATGTAGCATAGCTGTGAACAGCTGCTGCTCAGTACACTGTAAGTACAAGTGATATGTTTATATAAATTACCCCCTCGAGCTCATCGTCGGAAAGATTGTCCTCCGGCTGATCCAGATCGATGTCGAACACCCCAGCCATAGCTACTATTGGTTTAGATTGCTCTCACACACAGGGAGAATAGCTCTCGTTCCCCACCTCATGGACAACCACACATCGCCGCCATAACCGGCTACTACACTGAGCATGCCCTGTACAGAGCAATCGAGAGGGGCGGGGACTTGGAGTTGTTGCAGGAAGTGCTGGAGAGGCGCGGAGACACGATGCTTCAAAACGCAAGAACGTGACTAGACTTAATCGATTTAGTATTCATCTGTAATATAGTATCTTCTTATACACTGGAATACATTTAACGTGGTTTCGTCACACAAAAGTTGTGTTTCTTTATTTGATTGCAACTTGCAGTATGTCCATAGTAACTGTACAACTAGGCCAGTGTGGTAACCAAGTAGGCCAGAAGTTGTTTGAGGTTATTTGCAACGATGCATTCGAGGAACAGAGGAAACCTTACAGAGAACTGAGCATAGAACGTTTTTTTCATGAAACTACGCACGGTGGTATGGACGATTCGTGCATCTTTCAGATTGTCTCCGTACATAGCGTACTTTGTGTACCTTTTAACACGGTTTCTGCTGTCTTTTACACAGACCTTGAGGCCAGGGCCATACTCATTGACATGGAACCCAAAGTGATATGCCACAGCATGACTACAGCTGCCAAGTCTGGCCGCTGGAGATATGGAGAAACGTCTCACTTCAGCCAGAAACAGGGCTCTGGAAACAACTGGGCTAATGGGTAAAGGAAGTGTCACACACAAGTGAAGCATGCCGATTATTGCCAACACTTTTATCCAAAGCCACAGTGAGTACAGGTGTTAGGTAAGCATGTAAGCACAGGGATGCTTGCTGACAGATAGGATGGTCTTTTCGGAGATCAAAGCCAGGACCTGTTTCCTGGCAGCTGACCACCCTAGCCAATCCTGATCCTGGCCTACAATTGAAATGATTGACAATTAATTCCAAATGTCATATTCTGTTCTGTGTTTATTTGACTTGCTGTAGAAGATGACTGTGGTTGTGCTTGGCTCACATCAGGTACTGTGTCCACGGTCCACGTCACAGAGAGGCGGTAGAGGACCTGGTGAGACAACAGGTGGAGCGCTGTGATAGGCTGGCTGGCATCATGACCGTGATGAGCGTGGCGGGGGGCACGGGGTCAGGGGTGGGCACCTACGTGACCCAGTGTCTCCGTGATGTGTACCCCAGCAACTTTATCCTGAACCACCTCACATGGCCTTACAGCACCGGGGAGGTATGGAGGGAGAAACACACACACACACACACACCAATGACATGGCTCCATGTTTTGGAATCAACATTTGGGACTATGTTTTGTTCCACTGTTGTTAAGTTATAGTAAGTAATTCTAGAGAAAGCTTGTTTATCAAAACAAAAACACCTCTCCCTTCAATGTAATAGGATGCTGCATTATTAGCTCCACTGCACATACTGGAAACACATTGAGAAGGACAGTGTTGCAGTGTTCCTGTTTACAGAGCCAGGGCTGTATAGTGATGATTTGTCTTCAACAAATGTAAGATAGCTGACCACAATGAGATTTTTGGTGAATTCAACAAAAAAGTGTTTTAGCTTACAATCGCTTACTAGACCTTTTTTAAGTTTATATCATAGTGCTCATTCATTCCCACGACTATTGCCCTAATAGGGCAGATAATGATGACCACTGTGGTGTGAGGTTTTTGGTTTGCGTTTTATGGTTCTCTTTTTATCTTATGATCGTTTGTTCCAAGTCTGGTAGTGGTGGTGACGATGATGACGATTGTTATTCTATTTCTTATTTTATTGTTGATGGGATGTGGTCTGTACGTTTTTTTTCTTTCTTTTTCTACTCACACCTAACCTAACATCATCCACACCTGGGTATTGGTGAATTCTTTTTATTTATGAATGTTTTACAATAATTGGCTTAACATTGTGTATGTCATGTGATACTTGCTGCAAAACCAATTGCCCCATGGAGACAAATAAAGGGTTGAACTTGAAACTTGAATTTGAGTTTGTTTAAATACAAGCCTGTAATCTGACCGTGATGCAAACATTGAATTAGATATATTTCTTCAGTGTTCTGTGTCAAAATAATACAATGAAGCTTTAGGGTGTTCATGCAATTAGGCAACACATTAAAATGCACTTTCCTCAATAAGGCAGATGACACAATTATTCATCATACACATTTATAGTTTTGAGCGTCATCAAGCAGTTGTTTCTTAATGTTAACCAGATCACATTCTGTCTTTCATTCAGGTAATAGTCCAGAACTACAACTCTGCCCTGACACTATCCCACTTGTACCAGTTGTCAGATGCCATCCTGGTGCATGAAAATGACACAGTTCACAGGATCTGTGGTCAGCTGTTGAACATCAAGCACATCTCTTTCAGTGACGTTAACAGCGTCATTGCCCATCAGCTGGGCAGCATTCTGCAGCCTGCTCTCACCTCTGACTCCCATGGAGCCTACAGCCGGAACCCTTTAGGTGAGACACACACACACATTTTGTAAACACTTTATTTTGTATCCAAAGTGATTTACAATTAAGACATTTGCCCATAGCTGAATATGTAATACACCAGTTATCATAAACAAAACATTTATTGGAAACTGTATTCTTAGAATTTATAGCAGCAAACAAATATCCTCCTGAAACCATGACAACGTGATCTATGTGTAATGTGAAGCGCAAAGTGGCACACTAGGCCATGTTAGGACTGGAGCCATACAGCTATCCATTCAAATAATGAGGATGCTTTGAGTGTGTTAACAGATCTCCTGTCCTGCACCAGGTGAATTGCTGAGCAGCCTGGCTTGTCACCCGGAATACAAGCTGCTCAGCATGTCTACCATCCCACAGATGGCCAAATCCTCCCTAGTATACAGCGTCTTCAGCTGGCCTGGGCTGCTCAAACACCTACGGCAGATGCTCATCTCCAACTCCAAGATGGAGGAAGGCAAGTGTAGTTCAAAAATATGGTTTGACATTATCTATGTGAAGTACTCCTGCAGTTAATTATATGGTCATCTCGCAGAGAATACAGCACTGGCTAACTGCGTCTGTACCCGCCTACTTGACAAATTAGGTGTTTTGATTGATATGCAGGATGACCAACTACGTAACTCAATGTCTCGTTTGCAGGCCATCTGAAATGCTGCTGCACTTCTCACTAGGTCACATAGATGAACTCACATTACTCCTCTGCTCAAGCCTCTTCGCTGGCTCCCTGTTGCTTACAGGATCCACTTCAAATTACTCCTCATTACTTATAGAGCACTGCATGGACAGGCACCGTCTTACAGGGTTGGGAAGTAACTGATTACATGTAATCAGTTACTTGTAATATGATTACGAAAAAACAAACTGTAATCCATTAGTTACCAACTAAAATAGCAGTATCAATGTTATTCCGCTATTTTAGGTATATAA
The DNA here is from genome assembly GCA_026546735.1 of Forbesichthys agassizii. Taxonomy (NCBI): domain Eukaryota; kingdom Metazoa; phylum Chordata; class Actinopteri; order Percopsiformes; family Amblyopsidae; genus Forbesichthys; species Forbesichthys agassizii. The sequence goes on along the minus strand of JAODLL010012654.1, from coordinate 25,109 downwards.
AAAATGAGATGATTACTTCTAGGGCTACTTTCAAATATAAAAAGTTTGCAGAAGAAAAATAAAACAATTGGATGTACTCTTAACATTTCATTAATGTGAATCAATAATTTATATAAAGTCCTACCTTAATCTGATCCTGTGCAAAAAATATAAAGATTTGGCGTGCCAATGCAGCAAAATGCTTTGGTGCTAAATGGAATCTGCATTTCAAAGAACAATGTTTATGCATGAAGTAATCAGATTGTTACTAAATGTAAGTAATCCGAATATTATATTACTGATTATAATTTTAATCTGCTAAAGGAATGCATGTAACTTGGCTTAAAACGACCTTTGCAAAAGCAAGACCATTTGAATTAGAGTTTGAAAATTTTGCAAGATTAAGCAGGCAATTATTAAAGTACTGTTAAAATGATTTAGTTAATGCAGTAAACTGCTGTCGAAGCCTCAACGTAAGACCAGTGAGTGCCCTGTCTTTTTCAGGCATAGACTGGCAGGTGCGTGCTCCACCTGTTCACCATAGTGGTACTGAACGCACTAGAAGCCACAGAAGACCGGGCTTCAACGTGTCTCTAGCAAACCTGCTCATATTGAGAGGACAAGATGTTTACAACACAGAAACAGGTAGGAATTCTGACAAATTACTTCAGCTACAATATTTTATTTACTTTTGTAAACAGTTACAACTCAAGTTAATCAGATGAATATTTGATATACTGTACTTTAGTCATTAAGCACTAAGTCTGTGCAAGGTTTCTCTGATCAATAATGTACTGTATTGCATTTGCAAGTGCCAAGTGTAGATGTTTACTTTAACACTAGGAGGCACTATAAGCAAATAATTGACTAGCATTACTTTCAGTTGAATCAATTCCAAAACAAATGTAATTGCTTTATGTTCACAGAAGGCTTTAAAGACCCAGGCCTCTACACCTCCTGGCTCCCATCAGAACAGGCTGTAAGAATATGGAAATCCCCAATTCCATTCAATAAGTATGAGAAGTGTGCAACATTAGTCAGTAACAGCCAAGCTCTGCTTCCACCCCTGGACAACATGGTAGGGAAAGCCTGGAACATGTTTGCCTCCAGGTAAGCTTGTCAACCATAATGTATTAAAACATTTTACTAGACCAACGTCCTGCTCTACACACTGTCAAAAGACTTCCTTAAATTCAAAGCAACAGTTGTGTACTCAAGTTATTTTACAATATAGTACAAGAAAGTAATTTGAAAGAAAATTCTCTTAACTTGAACAACCAATTTAAAAATCAGTACATTATTTATGATCATATTTATTTGTGACAGAGCATACATCCATCAGTACACCAAGTTTGGGATTTCAGAAGAGGATTTTCTGGACAGCTTCACAGGTCTAGAACAAGTCATCTCCAGCTATACACACCTTTGCTAGCAGTTAACATGTAACACCCAGATGTCACATTTACAATTTACTGTTTACACTACTGATATAACATTTTGACATTTATTTTCACTTACAAATAATTGTAAATAAACATGGAATATATATATATATATATATTACTTGTTCACCATATTATTATGTTATGGACATATTGTACAGAATAGTTGTATCACATGGTCACATTCTTGTAAACTAGTTTCCATTGTTCAGAGGCACATGCTTGACACTTGAGATCAGGACAAGACAAGTATGTTGAGATGCTGAAAGGCCCCAATACCTCAGCCAGCTTACAGGCCGTTGTTGCCACCAGATTGTAACAGCCAACACCAGTCTGATAAGCTAGCCGACGGGATGGGAAAGCTGCAACAAGACACCAACAAGGACCGAAGAGCACTAGTTGTGTTAGTCAGACCCCCACACACAGTTGACTAATCAAATAACAATTAGCAACAGATAATTGTATTTCCATCGAATAGCAAGCTAGATGGGATGTTTACAAATCACCAGGCTAACCGACAATGTTTCACTTACCTTTTGAGATGAGTATCTACAGTACAACAAGTTCATGCACTGCCCGACATGTTAATGGCTATGGTATTTCATATCATAATGATCTCACTGAATGGAAACAATGACAAACTCAGACTTGGAAACCAGTGCAATGTTTTCAATGTTTTATATATGATCTTATCAAGGTTAAATCTAAATGTACAGAATACAAATGGGACTTGGTAGATGAGCGCACAATATCAATTTACAAATGACATCACCTTTTTTGGTTTAAGTTCAGTTACATCCAGACCAACCATTAGAATAGAAATACATGTGTGCATACTGTCAAAAAAAGATGTAGATATTTACAGTATGTGCAAACCCAAATACCACATTGTCCCGATTAGATATTGCTTTCTTTTACCTTTTAAGTTGAAGGAAAATCCTAGAAAACAACAAAGCATGAGTCTTGCTGTATAACAGGACAAACATTTAAAACTTAAAATAAAATATCAAAGTTAAACCCTAGAGACAAATACAAAACAAACCCTCCTTAAGCAAATATGTAGAACTCAAGGGAAGAAGACCAATTTCTACACTGATCAACACGTGCACCGTTAGACAAATTAAGTACAATTCAAGTCTATCATTTAAGAAGTGTTCAATGGAAGTCATACTCTCCATCTTGCATAAGGCATAACTGCTGGTCAGCACTGCCTGCAAATGGCAGCCACCAGCCTGCAGCTGCTTTACCTCTGAGGTCTAGGAAACAGTTAAGTCTTAATTTAAGGAACATTTTAAGATCAGCAGGACAACCAACCAAACGCACTAAACACAAAAAGGGGATGAGATGAGAGGGAAATTAAAAACCTGACAGAAAGCACATTATTTCCTTAAGCACGCACGGAAACAATAGTGCCTGGTTTTGAGTGTTCAGCCTCTTGAGTGGACAAGGGTGAGGTTTTTTTTTTTCTTTCCCCCATCCCAGAGGCTGGGGCTGAATGGAGCGCATCTCCCCCCCTCCCCCCCTCAGCAGCAGCAGCAGCAACACAGTCAGTGGGTTAACATGATAGCTGTACCACCTGGTCACTTGGTCTTCTCCTCAGAGTGCCTCTGCTGTTGCAGACGCTTGGCGTAGCTCTGGGCCATGGAGTTGACGATGGAACACACAAAGTAGCAGACCATGACCAGCACCACTTTCTCAAACACCCACGCTAGCCAGTTTTCACCCTGGGAACCAAAGAAATGTAGCGCATGCTGCCATGAACTACAGGATGGCCTGAAGAGCATCACCAATAGCTACAAAGCTACAGTAAGGCAACCTCTACACAGTCTGTGTGTCTCTAATGTCCAGCATACATATGTATTACATATCAATGAGGACAACTGTGTTGTGGACTGAATAAATAGGCCGTACGTTGCTGGTCTATAGTGGCTAGCACTATGGCTTTTTTAAGACAATATAACAAAGAACTATTAGATCCAATGTAGGCAGCAGACTCTATTGCTCTTACCGCAGGTGTGCCCTCCCCAGCATTGTGCAGTTTGTTCCTCTGGGCTTCCAGATACTGGCTGAAGGGCTTCTGGAGTGCTGGTCCAACCCTAGGCACAGACCTGACACCACATTCCCACAAAAGACGCACAGGGAAACAGACCATGTATTGTTAGTTTACTTACCCCTCAGAATGCCCTTCCACTGTGTTGTGAGGCCTGGTTCTCAGTCTATGTAACAGGCTGAACTATAACAGTCCTCTGCCCCACAAAACAGTGTCTGAGGTCCAGTGTGTGCCATGTAGCATGGAGCTTTATCATTGGGACTACATAGAAGGTCTCCAACTTTGGGCTTCTGCCTTCATTCTGCTTGGCGCTGTGAGCAGGAGCAGGCAGCAGAAAGGAATGAAGCCCAAGCTGTTCTGCTCTGCTTTTATACCCTGCAGGTCTCTATAGGAGCCTGTGTCAGCCCCTTCAACCAGGAAGTGACTCGGCATGACATCACCACCACCATTGCTGCTTCTGGTTGCAAAGCAATCCAATCAAGTCAGGCATCTGTCCTTATAAGGCAGTGGAGATTAGCTCACCAGGTGGCCAATCAAATACTAGTGTCCATGAAGTGGTATTCGCTATGTATTGTGTCATGCCATATATAAAAGGTACTGGCAGTAGTTCCACATACCTTACATTTGGGTTGTAAGGTAATTTAATGTTTCCTCATTTTCTCTGTGTATTCATTTGATAATGAGTCACTACAATCACTATGGATTGTACAGCATACAGACTAGTTTGAACGTAAACATGTATTTTAGACCTGACCAGACTAAGCAGAAATGCACTTCTTACACAAGAATAATTGGGTAATTGCTGAACTCTCAAAAAACAAAGCAAGGCTAGTTTTGAATGACTCATCATTGCTATCTTTCTCTGTACTTGCACATAACTGAAGATCTACAATGATTTAAATAGACAAAACACAATCACCCTGATTTAGTATTTGCACATCATAGTGAGTCATGGTAATCAGAAAGTAGAAGACTCTTCCCCAAAGAATGTGTATAAAAATATTGGACAGATATATATATCCCATTTTGCAGTTTATTATGACAAAATTAGTTTACCAGTTATTTAATTCATGTCTGTTAATGTCTTAGAATAATTACATTTTTATTTGGATTCTCAAATTAAGAATATGTATCCTTGATGTAAAAAGCTCAAACAAATTTAACTAAAAACTTGATTTAATGATTTCAGTGACAGTTTAAGCCACACGTTGAAGTGGTAGTGTGTATGGTTAGTATTCCTTGGGTACATTACACCATGGTTTCCTGACCATGCCTCAGTCAAGATTGAACTCTGAGTCAGAAGATGAACCAAACTCATTCCAAAAAGGGCCCCACCAGCCTGAACACTGATGTGGCAGACATGGATGGTGTGAGATAAAGTAGTAAATGTGGCTCTACAACACGCATGTAGGCCACGCAGTCGACTCACATTACATCGAGTTGTCAGAATGTATTTCACATACAGAGAGCCATCCACACAGCAGATAACTGAGTATGCTGACTCCACAGAGCACCTGCATTTATTCAGTCTCAGAGAAATGGAAAAGGCACTTACCCTATAAGCAAGACCATCTGCTCCACTATGTGCTTGCTGAAGGTAATTATAACAAACAGCTTCTGTTGGAACACAATCACAGAACAGTGGGATTTGTCAGCTTTCAAATTCATGAGATTCTTATGCACACACACAAAGCAGAATTGAACTAACTTTCTTACCTCAATATAAAAAAAGGCATTTTATTTAGGTACAATTAATGTATCTAGAGATCAGTAATTAGACAGCAAAAATGTGAAATATATAAGCAAGATAAAATGTGGAAGATACAAACTATTAGGCACTTCTGAAATTGATCTTAAAGATCCACATTCCCAAATAAAACACACAACAAAAAAATGTATCTCTTTGTCCGAGACCAAGACAAGACGGTCGATTCACAGTCTCAGACTGTTTGAGAATGCTAAGGTAGTCTTGATTATTACAACACTATAGGTGTCTGAAGAGCTGTGTTTTAAAACAGGATTTAAAAGAAGGAACACTCAGTTATTAAGACATGCTGAGGTTTGAGAAAAGAACAAAACATTTCAAACAAGATTAGAACCAGATTCATCCGTCATCTGACTTCCACCCCAAAAACACACTTCTGTAATGTCATAATCATGATCATGGCCGTCATGATGAATTGGGTCTGTGTGGCTAATGGCTAGCAGTGGGGCAGTGTGGGGGTCGAAAACCACAACACCTTACACCTGCATAAAAATTGATCCGTTTTTGCACATGGTGACTCACGTTGCCTTTGGACAACATCAGACAGGATGCAACATGTGAGGTGTGACATGGGTATTCAAAAGAAACATCTCCCACACGCAGCCCGTGGTCTGCTACATTTCCTCTTCTCGTCTCTCCGTATCACCACCCCTTCCGCCCTATGGGGCTTTTGTTTAGGAACGGCCTGGTGAGATCAGTGGATGGATGCCACCACTGAGAGATGAAGGGGTCTAGTTTGTGAAGATGGGGAACGACTCACCCCCCAGACAAAACAGATTCTCACAGTCTAACCTCCTATTAGTCACTGGCGTGGTAGACTCAACAATACACTTTAATTGACATGTTTTCATCTGGTGGATAAAAGAACAACAAGAAGCAGCTATGGTTCCAGTTAAATACTTTACTTTCACCCAAAGCAAAGGCATCCCCAATGGACCACTGCACAATGAGGAACCATTTTAAGATTGCCTACTCGATCAACAGCTAAGACATTTGTCTGCCATCCAATACCTTGTGAGGGTTGTCTAATGGCGTGTCATATACCCTTTTAACCAAGCATATTTTCTTTCAAATCATCGTTGTTAGTGGACGGTATGGGAAGGAAGGCAACACATGAAAGTCACCTATTTCAGCACACAGGACCAGACCTTAGAGCTCTGAAACACATACCCTGCATTGTAAACGATGCCAATTTAGTGGCAAACTATTCACTTTATGGAGGGAGAGTAACAATGTATATTTGTAATTAAGTTCATATCAGCCAGATACCTGTATGTGCATCTTGATGATGGCCTTCCCAATCAGTGTAGCTCCAAAGAATGTCCAGAAGGGCACCAGAAAATGACCACAGGTTATCCCAGCCAGGTCAAACAGAGGGTTGGGGATCTGAGATATAAGCATTACATAATAAATAAATAAATAAATATACATACATACATACATATATATAAAAAATATATATAGAATAGTGTACATCTATTGGACACAGTACAAAGTAAGTTATTGCAGTTCCTTGTATCCACACACACACAAAAAAAAAAACTACTGTTAGGATGTGCACACACGAAAACTATGTCAGTCTATACAAGTATTTGGCTATTGTTTGGGTTTGATTTAATTGTGGTGTGATTCTGCCATGTAAGTGAGTCCTATGTGTTTCTACGACCTCGGGTCCCAATAAAACTTCAAAACATTTGACTTTATACCAAACTTACTGAAGCACAAGCCAAGATCCCAAAGAATCCCACTTTCTGTACCATATTCTGGACTCCCAGCTTTGCTCTTGTCACAAAATCCTGCAAAGAGTATACCTTAGGTCAATATAAAATATACATTGACACAAAAATGCTACTACAATATTTACATTTACTTTACACATTTGAGTGGTGGTTGTACTTCATTTGTTGCTTGTGCCCTGGCCAAAGGTCTCATTTCACATTTAGACACAGACACACCAGCTATGTGTAGAGGTCATTGAATACTTTCAAAAATTATACTTTCAAAAATGTGCTCACTTAAAACAGTCTTATTTACTTTTTACAGATATGTACAAGAGCCAATGAACTTTCCCATCTAGTGTAGTCTTTATAATACTGATTCAAATAAAAGTTCTCTTTGGTGTCATTGCAAAGTTTAGTTTGGCAAAGAGCTTATTTAAAGCTCATTTGATCCCGTCTTGTATGTGGGGGGTGGAATATCTGCGGTTACAGATGGCAATCACAGACTATCCAGGGGGGGTCGGAGAACAAGCAAACCAGGGTTTCTTCTGGCATTTGAATCCTAGTCCCTTAGATCTCTAAATGTCCATTTTGAGTCATGACATCTATTTTTATTTGACACAAACCAATCTATTTTAGTCGAGGCATCAATCTTTAGTGTTATAAAGTAAACCATCACCAAATTGGTTTCCAGCCACTACCAGACAGACTTACTAGCCTGCTGTTCTCTCTGCAGCTGAAACATTCAATTAGCTGAGAAAGACCAATGTGCTTTTGACACCTAGCACCTTACGACAACATATGACAATGGCACGAGGATGCATCTCCTTAGGTCTCCTGACCTGGGCACAACCTCGAGACATCTCCAGCTGAGACCCAGCGAAGTGAGAGTCAAAGTGATGATGGTACCTTTGATTTCCATGTTGCTGAGTAAGCATCGGATCACATCTGACAACACTGTCCTTCAAATTAGAGGCTGGTGAAATGGGAGAAGGACGGGAAGCAGCGCGAAGCCCGAGGATGATTAAAGGGAGAGCTGTGTTTTGGGTGACTCACCCCCTCCCCCCAAACAAGATAGTTTACTGGAAGTCTAAGGTGGGATGGGCTTTCACTAAAGACATGTGACACTATAAGACCAATGGCTGGATACATGCGTTTTAATAGCTACTGTATTTTATGCTATGTGGCCAGGTTTGCTTTATAGGGGCGTGGGCAAATCAGAAGACCGAGTGGGCTACTCTCTAGCCACCTGGAGCGACATGAACACCCAAGTCAGTACAATTTCTTTTTTAATGCCATGTTGAGTAATTTACCTGGTCTGGCTCTGGGAATACTAATGGACAGCACTGAATGATTCCTATTCCAAACTTCCAAAGGAAGATTTGAATAGGAATCAAAAGCATCTTCATTGTACAAATCATGAAATGCAAGCTGTACACTGAATATGAAAATCCACACAAGACATAAAACCCATGGCCAATCTGAGGTTAAGTGTGTTGTGTGTGTCATGCTGACCTGGGCACTTTCAGCCTGCTCCAGCATCTCCTCAAACTCCTCATAGTCTTCATCATCTGGTTCTGCTCCGGACTGCCGGGCCGCTCTGGCCATGAAGTACGGAGGCAGCTCCCCTATGGCCGTGCCTGCACCCTGTGGCCACATAGACAGTACAGCATGAGCGCTGGCTGTCCATGCGGCCATCAGGTTAGACTGCTCTGGACTATATCTGACCGTACCATTTACAAGATATAATCTGATCTTGCATACACCTAATACAAAAATGTGGACTTATTTGTTTTAGTAACTGCACCCTAAAATGTTTTTTTTTGTTTGTTTTTGTGAAACAGACTGAACTTCGATGTTGCCATCCTGAGAAGTGTATTTTTTTGATCACATGCATCAGAACATTAAAAATGTGAACCTTTACTTAGCTGCATGTTTCAAAGCTGTGCGGTGGGTGAAGTCACACTTGTGTGTACAATGACGACATATGTTAACACACAAGAGGCGTCTTAGTGAAAGAATTGCTCTCTGCCTTCTTCTGGAGCAGCGCTACTCACCCACATGCAGGCCTCCAAACGGACCTTTGACATGATGGACCAGAGAGATATGCTGTCCTCTAACCCGCCTCCCTGGGGACAGACTATCTGGTCTGGGTACGGGGGCTCTGGGAAGTCTGTGGAGCCACACTCGTATGCTGCCAGGGTCACTGATGCTATATGAGGACCCTTGAGGCGAGACAGAGAGAGGACATCACATTCACCGTTACCTGACTTGTGCTTTGTTCAGCCCTGCTGTGTGTGATTGCATTATACATGCAATCGCGTGAGTAGACGCACAGAGCTGAATCATAATGTCTCCATGACAGGTTGGTATGTGGTGTCATATATCTGTGTAAGGGTGGTTAGGCTTATCCACCTGGCCTAAGTAACCCAAAGCCCACCTGAAACTAACACAGTATGACTGTTGTGCCTCCGCCCAGACTGACAGAAGACCGACAGCACACAATTAGTCAGTGTTGACTAGCACTGTTAATCTCTCCCCTCCCGGCCTCTAGAGGTTACACAATACAGGCTTCTTACATGCACAATATGCCTTAACATGGAGATTTGTGAGGGAGCTCTAACAAGATAGGACCCTACTATCTGAAAGACAATTTTAAATGCTAAGAAAAATAAATCATGGATGCTCGCCAGTCGACAAGAGACACTATGTGTATCCAATGAACCAAAAGGTTTGCCCACCAGACATCAAAGATACATTTCAAAATGTACCCATCCAATTCAAAATAATTCACCCAATGAGTACATATTTAAGTGTATACATGTTATAATAGTAATAATACATACTATTATTATATTAATACATTTGGAATTTTTAATAAACATGATTTGGCAAGGCCAAGTTTGTGACCTGCCCAAATGACTGTGATGTTATACATGCATTGGTCAAATCAATAATTTATAAGCATTTGGCTGTGTAGTTAGCATCCCAAAGTGCATACAACCACCACACTGCTTCCAATATACACTGACTCATTATGATTAATCCTAATAATATCATGCCTGTGACTGATTTGTCCCACCCAGTGGCACCGTGACCTAACCATCTCTCTAGGGGGGCTGTTAATGCTCCAAGCTTGAGGTAAATCCATAATATAATTCTTTAGTGGGGGCTTGCGGTTTCTGGCCCTTTAGAATTAATTAGGGAATTTTCTGACCATGTTTGGAAAAGACAAATACACATTCTAATGACACAATCCTTTTGTATGTCTAAGTCACTGCTTCTTGAATACACCGGCAGCTCTGGGAAAATGTGAGACAACTGCAGATTTAAAAAAAATTAATTGTATGTATATTGTAAATAAGTATATTTAAAAAAATGTAAAAATAAAAGTACATATGTTAATAAAAAAAACCAAGTATAAATAGTAAAGCCAGAGAAATTGCTGCAGTGGTCTCTTAATTGATTCCACAGCTGTACCTGCGGTGCAGTGGATCACAAAGGACATGGACAATTTCAATTTCTTTTTTGTGAAAACTTAAATTCAAGAACAAATATATTTAAATACTGAATAAAAACATAAAACCAGGCCTATTTCTACATCTAGATTATTTCACAACCTCACATAAATTACATGGTCACAATAGACAAATGTTTTCTACTTTAGTGTTATTCAACCAGTAACTACATTTTTTTAAGTGTGTTTTAGGCATGATATAAATGCAATTCCCTGTAAATCCAGGGAGGGATTTCTAAAGATTGTGGAAAGATCTAAAGCATCAAAAGCCATTTAGGCATGCTTGTTATTTTAAAATACATAAGGTTGTTCCATATGGGGGTGTGGAAACAAACTTTCACAAAGAGTAGGGAGATGTGGGGAAAGGGAATGAGGTCACACCTACTCAAGGGGTAAGATGACTCGGCATGAGACATGCACACACGTACACTATGGACCACAAGGCTGGCTTCACCAGCCGAGTGTTAAACACAATGGAAACCAATGAGAAGTACTAGTCATTACGCATTCACACAGTACTCTGCAGAAGTCAGAGATTTGTTTAATTGTTGCAATTTCCAGTGAAACGGCCATTCAGAACAGATTATTATTGTCAGTGTTAAAGCGCACATCATTTTATTTTGTCGATTTCCGTTGCTTTAAGAATGAAGAGAGACAGAATACATTTTATATAAGATTTTATCTGTATGGTAAAGGATTTTGTGTAATTTTCTGTAAAATGCACGTTTTCTGCATTTCTGTATTTATTTATTGTATGATACAAGGAATATCAAATTAACTCAATTGTACAACCAAATGGAATGTTTCCCAGAAAAAAAATAAAAAAACCTAGTCTCCTATGTGACTTGAAAGACAGGAAAATTGTGGTCTCAAGACATTCTCACAGTACTTTAAAAGAAATAGGTAGTAATATTAATTACAGTGTTTCCACCACTTTCATTAAAGTAGAACATAAGAACAAGCTAATGAACAGAAGGCAGACTCAGTCTGCTTTGTCATTGCCCTTTTGATAAATAGTGTCTACCACAACTAAATGCCACAAAGCTATGAATGTGACTAAGACACATATAATGTCAGTACAACTGTTCATCAGGACCAAATGTGACTCGACTGGTTATTTTAATGTAGGTGACAAATGGAAGGACTATGATATAATCTAATTATCTTGCATCAGTACAAGCACTTAAAAAGACAACAGAAAGAGTATGGTGCCACCCACTGGCCACTATTGGAACATATGCACACATAGATTGTCCAAACAAATAATATATTGAACTATACAGGGCTAATTAAAATGTATTTCTAAAAATAAATGTAGAAATGTATAACTAAAATGTTAAGATACTTTTTTTAGTTGGGAATAGTTGGGAAATGTGTTGTGATTTTTAGGACTAACCAAAGTAATGTTTTATGATATTATCTCTCATATTCTGAAGTTACTCATATCATATGCAGAATAAAATTGTTGTGAATAAAAATGTATATGAACGAGTGCTTAATTTACAGCAAACATGAGCGAGGTAACTTAAATTTAAGGTAAGAAAACTAGAGTATACAGTTTAACCATAGTTCAGTTCCTCATTAATTATTTAAATCTATCTTGTTTTCAAACATGCCAGATCTATGTTTTAGTAATGTATTTTTGTGGAATGCACATATTTAAGTATATCTTTAAAAAAATTAAAAAAAGTTTGTGACAAATATGTACAGTTTTTGGCAGATGCTTTTAATCAAAGTGCCTTACAAAGATAGTTGTATTAGATCTGTAGATAAAGTAAAACTATTGTTATTTCAATTTTATGAACCTAAATATACAGCACATATGGGATGTGCCAACGTCAACATATAATAACAGCCCTCTTAGATATATTGCTCAGGCTCTTGTCTGTATATGAAGTGATTTCTCACCAGATACAGGAGGAAGGTGTGGAGACCAGTTCCAAGACCTACGGAGGAAAGGATTCCAAGTCCTACCCAGTAGGCACACCATACAAACTTCTTCTCTAGGTACTGGACATACTGTGAGGGGAAAAAGACAGGGGGGACACTTTTGAATTTTCATTTCAATAACTATGATGCTACAATCAAATAATACGTAAAGCTAGTTACAATCAGCGAACACCTGAAAACACACACGTCACATTATCTACAGAGACGACTTCTCTTCGGAGAATGCCATTCTGAGTAAATCAACAGTGACTTATCTTTAACCTTTAGTTCTCCTAAATGGGAAGCAGCAGTGGTGTTGATTATTAACATCGCTATGACAAACAAAACAATAATGGGACAGAGAATAAGCCTTACTCTCTGGTGTGTTCCCTCAGTGGAGTAGGCAACAGATAAAACAGAACACAGAACCAAGAACAGGAACACTGTGCCTCGTCGCTGCCACAACCTGGAAGACAGGGGACATAATAAAGGTCAATTAAGATCTGATGTAGAAAGTAATACACTAAAAGAACAACAATATTTACGCTGCTATGTACACACTATACTATGTTTACTATGTTATAGGGGCACCAGTGGCACAAGCCAGGCAGCAGGTGTAGAACCTTTTGCCTCGTGGCTAAGTGTCCTCCTTGCTGACACCACCATATGCATATGAATGTATGTGGGAATGGGTGAATCTGAGGCAATGTACAATGCTCTGAGTGGCAGAACATTTGGAAAAGTGCTATATATTGTACATTTTGTTTACCTGAATAAATTATAATAGGAACATCATTACCACACAGGATATCATAATGCATGGCTAACTACAGCTAGATAAATATCTGTCAGAGCAGACCATTACCCAAACAGCTTCATATTCTGTTTTCATTGAGGGTAATATTTAACGGGTGACATGTAACAAAGGTCACAACTTATAATTCATGAACTCCAGGTCAAAGATCTACTTGAAAACACATATTTTCTTACTGTGATGTCCACTCCTTTAGCTTGATGAGTGTTTCTAAGAGAAAGTACTGTAATGTGGTGACCGGCCTCCTCCATAACACAAGAGACAGACGTTGCTCCTTGTCATTCTGTCTCTTCTCTCTTACCAATGAGTCTGGATCACATAAACAATTGGCATTATAAAGAATTGATGTGACGCTTGAATAGCAAGAAGGACAAGAGCAGAATGCATTTTGTATGTAGCAACTCAGAATTAATTAAAACATGTATACTATATACAATAACGTGCAGTAGCGGTATACATTTAGTTTTTGTTAATAAGAAGAGCTAACATCTAGCACAATATAACGTTGCTGTCAACGCCTACAATATTTTGATGCTAATGTTGCTTTGTTAAGAAATCTCAAAATCCAAGTTGGCAGTTCAAACTCACCTGTATAATTCCCATTCGATTTGTTTTTTGCCACAGAGCGTTTTTTTGATTGTTCACAGCTTGCTCCATTGGATGCCATGTCGATAACCGTTCCCTAAGATGAGGAGAGAGTAGAGTAGAGTATCTAAATATGTAATTTTGTCACAATAATTCTCTAAACGAATGTTTAACTGCTGTTTCACTTTCTGCACGACAAATATGATATATACTGTGTTGTGTCACTTCACAGTTCACTGGTGCAATCCTTATCGGCTTGTAGTAAAGATAAATGTCAGACAGTATGACCCATCATCTTAAAAGGTGACTACGGTACTGTAACAAACACATTGCCGTACTGTTATTACACCGAAGTAATACAGAAATGTAGACAAACAAAATAAAATTACTTGATGACAATAACACAAACACTGTTAATTGTAGTTTATTAAGCTGCATGCCATTTATTACATTAAATGTTAATGACAAATACAAGTGCATTCTTAACGTGCTAACGCTAACCGGCCAGACAAGCTAAGCACTTAGATTCCGTACAGTACAAGATTTATTAAGTCGAATTGAAGACCTTAAACTTAATAACAAATTACCTTATATGTTAATGACTATGTAAAATATTTCCATTGTCAATGGATATAAATAATAGTGAAGCCATGTTATAAATATATTAAATAAAGCAGTTTGTTAAAATGAAATGCCAGTCTTACCTTTGCTGTCCTCTTCACCCGGAAATAAATGTAACGCTCATTTAAAAAATAAGAGCTCTGCAGCTGTTTGGCTTGTAGATTGTTTCTGAATACGCCAATTAACGACTGTTATTGTGAAATCTACATAACCGTAACCACTGATGCCTTCGTCCAATCATAGGTTGACAGATTTTCTAAAAATATGGATGTAAGACAATGCTAATTTCATGAGTCAACCTTTTTGCTAACCACCATACTTAATGAGTTATTAAACTGACAATATGGGCTGGTTGATACATTTATTAGTTGTCAAAGATGACAATATACATTTCACCATTATTCTGATTACATGTGTACTCAAAATACAGAAAATAATCTGATTCATAGCGTGATTATATTAAACAGTTGCTCACGTGCACGCCTAGAAGTGTAACCTGAAATAAACCATAACATACACACACACACACACACACGACAGAAATTGAACTGAAATAACCATTAGTTTAAAATAATGACCTCACACAGTTGCATTTTAAATTAATTGCTAATTAAAATGTCTTGTATACATGTTTCCCAATAAAACCAAAATGTCTTCTTTTCACATCAGTCAAATATTGACCATATCAGATCCTAACAATCAACCATCTTTTGAAAATCAAAGAAATGCTCTCAATAAACTAATACTGTAATCTATACAAAACATGGATAGCAATATCACAAAACATAAGCAAAATATGATGAAAAAGAAACATGAAGTTCCCTGGTTGACCGACTGCTGGAAGTGACCATTTATTTTTCACACTGATCAAAGGAAACATTACATCTTATAAAAAAAGTCCAGGCAAGTCTAATAAAAGAAATTATAGGCCCTCACCAAGTATTTGGCTTGCGCTATTTCTAGACAGTACTCGATTAGTGATTCAGAAGTCCCCTTGATATCTTATGACAAGTGACTGAACTCACTCATCATAATGAAGAGAAGAGAGGAATTTATCTACATCCAAATCATCGGGGAAGCAATCCAGGACTTTCTTCTGTTTCTAGAGAATTAAACAAATAATCAGATGAATTAACAATTTCAAAGAAATATGTAAACATTTCATAATATTAGTGGATCAGCAATATATTAATGCTTGAATGCCAATTAAAGTCAGAAACATAGAAAAGCAGTTAGTTTGGCGTCAGAATCAGACTGTTTTGATTCAGATTTCTTCTAATGTTACAAAGTTTGGCTGTATGTAAAATAGTTATTTGTGTTCACCTTTTCCTTCTTTTTGCTGCTCGATGAGCGCTTCGATTCTTTCTTGGCTGGTGGGCTTGAAGGTGTTGTTGACTGCTTGCGTTTCTTGGATTGCTTTGAGGTTGTAGGAGACTTCTCCCCAACCCCCTCCTGGCGCAAGCTGTCCTTCAGCGGGGTGCCCGTCCTGGCGATGGCGGCGCGCGACAGGATCATGAGTGTGTGAGCAGCCATGTTGATGCTATTCTCACTTCCAGTCTCACTGGCTGGGCTGCAGGTGGGCAGCTCTGGGGTGGCAGGGGGAACCAGCCGCCTGGGCGTTCCCTCTCCATTGGGTCTTTGTCGAGCGGGGGTCCTGGGGGTCCTCGGGCAGTCGATGAAGTCTTCCTGGATACGACCGGGCCTCGGGGTCCGGGGGAGGGGGAGGTCTGATGAGGCTGCACCTGATTTCCTTGCTGGTGAAGAGGAAGGGTTTAGTCCCTGGATGCCCTGCAGCATCTCAGCAGCCTGTTTGGCAAGAGAGCTAGTCTTAGAAGCGGTCTTGCTAGGCTGAGGGGCCTGGGTGGATGGGATGGCGAGTGGAGGAATCAGCACTCTCGCTTGTTGTTCTGCCCTGCTGCCCTCCACCTCGTTTTCCTTGTTAGCCGTAACACTAGGGGTTTCCTGAGAGGAGCCTTTCTTCTCTTGACGCCCCTCGCGGGATTTCGCAGGAGCTTTCTCTGACGTTTCTCTCTGATCGCCATCCTCGCCCTCTTTTCCGCTTCCTGATTTCGATGTAGAGTCAGCAGACGGAGCTCTAGACTGATGAGTGTCCTTGGCGTTTGCATGATCGTCCTTCTTACTGCGCCCCTTGTCCAGCGATTTGGACCTCCTTCCTAGTTCTGACTCGCTGGAGGACTGAGCCATGTCTACCGTAGTGGCATCTGCAAACTGAGATTTCTGGTTGAGGATTTTATGATCCTGCTTACGAGGAGTCTTTCTAGCAGATTCGTTCTGCTGCTGTTGTGGAGGCTGCGGGCTCACTGTCTCTTTCACTAACCCAGCTTGTCTATCACCTGTGCTACTCACAGGCTCTGTTTTCCTTTTGGGCTTGTTCCCAGTCAGGATAGCAGGCTTTGTTCGAGATACACGCTGGAGTTTAGCCTTCTCAGGCAACTGAACACAACTTGACACAACGCTCTGTGTGGCTAGATCAGTGGTGGATGCAGTGGTTTGAGTGCTACGTAATGGCGGCGTCTCCGCAGACGAGAAGCAGAGCATCCTTCTGTGACTGGGGCTAGAGCCTGCTGGGACTTTGATCCAACTGTGGCTTTCTGCAGACAGCTGAGGTGGTTGGCCTATCTTATTCGCCATAGTTTGATCAGCTGTTCCTGTTTTTCATAATGTTAAAAGGGAAAACAAAGCCAGCTCAATGAACCATTAAAGTGGGTTGAACATTGAAGATGCACTGTATGGTAGTGATAAAGCACAACATACCTGACACAGCTGACTTTTTTAGGGTCACTGTGGATTTTGGTTTGATGGTTTCAGGTTGCTGAATTGGAACTTTGCTTGGCATAGCAAAAAGCTTAATTGTATAAAGAGAATAAAACACAATTAAATGGTGGAAATTTGACTAAAATAGATTTTAAATTGTTTTTTACATATTAAAACAACACCATGTTACCTGATTTGAAACCATCTGAAACTTTCCATCTGTATTTTGACCAATAACCGATACAGGCAGCATCATAGGCTGAACAGGTGACCGTAAGACGAGCGCTGATCCTGAAAAGGCAGAACTGAAATTAATCCATCTGATTTGACTGATCGGACATTGTAATGTCATTCCCATACCAGCAGAGAATTGAACAACTGATTAATTTTCATAACCAAACAAAAAAAAATGAATAACTCCCACTTGGTTCTTGAGACCATACTTAAAGTGTGAATTCTAGTGTAAGATGAGGTTTGTGTTCCCTCATACCTATAGAGTAGCCCTGAGCACGGGGTGGGGTAGCCAGAGAATACTGGCTGCTTGGTAAATGCGATCCCTGGGAGAGTCCAGCAGATACCAACAACCTCCTGGCTTGAGGGTCTGCAGCTGATGGGTCCGTCACAAGGATGTAGCTGGCAGTGGCACCTGGAAGCCCTGTGCTAGCACTGTCCACAGGTAGCTGGATAACGTAACTGGGTTGAGCTTGCGATGCGCCCGCTATAGCCGTGGTGGTGGCGTTAACCTCCAACGCTGTCGGCTGGAGGACCTCCGATGTCTGCAGGCAGCTAACTGCCCGGGCGGTCTCGTCCTGATGTGGTGTCCCCGGGACCTCAACAAGGGTCTTAGCAGGTGACCGGGCTGGGGAGGAGAGGAAGATGGTGGGTATTTTCTCAGCTGAGATGCTGGAAATTGCACGAGTCAAGGCCTTGTCGCACGAAGGCGGCTCTTCATTATCACTGATGATGATCTGTAGGGAGACTATATTACTGCCATCAATTGCACCTTTGCTCGAAGTGCTGGGGTCAGCACTTGGAGGAATCTGTGTTGCTGGTGCAGAAACGGAAACAGATGTCTTTGGAGAAGACGCCATTTGTTGGGGACTTTTCTGAACGTAGGAGCCCGTCTCCTTGGCAGGAGACAGGTTAACAGTTTGCAGAGGAGCTTTAGTTGATTCGTCTGGCAAAGCTGCGGTAACACTAGTTACAGGAGCAGTAGGTGGCGGCCCTTTGTCAGCATCACATTGTTCAGTTGTCTTCTCTTGGGAGTCTTTTCTTGAATCTAGTGTCACTTGATTCTGAGGTACTTGGTTCACATTACATATGGAAGTAGCTTCCGCCGCAGGAGGCCCAGACACATTGTCCACCGGGGGTGCTGTGGCGGGTGCACTGCAAGCGGAGGAGGTAGAGGCATGGCCCTCTGTGGCGTGTTCCAATGCGGGAAGGTGAGGGGGAAGGGCATTCAAAGGCTCGTCCACATCCATAGGTGCTGCAACGTCACTGGCAGTGGCCGTAGGATCTAGTTCAATTGTTTTTGGGTGCACTGTAGCAGGTGCAGGTCCTAGCTTTATCAGCCTAGCTGATGTGTTCTCGAGTCTTGACTTCCCAGTGGGGCAAAGGTTCACTTTCTTTGAAGAGCTGGGGGCAACGGACTTCCTGGTTTTTCTGGCCTTAGTCTCCTGTGTAGCGCTCACCTTCCCTGGTGCAGGATCTAGACCACTAGCAGCCTCCCTCTGTGTGCCACCTGCACAACCACATCCAAGAGTTAATAAGCAATCCAGGTGTGACATTACAATCAATTACATATGGCGCTTTTCCATTGCTGGAACTCTACTCGACTCGCCTCTACTCGCTTTAGGGAGCTTTTCCATTGCATAGTATCAGCTATACTCGACTCTACTCGCCTCTTCACGGGTCTTTTTCCATTGCAGATAGTACCCACTCAGTTGTACCTGGTCGCCATAGCGACGGCGCTGTTTGAACCACCCCTGCAGTAGATCTGTAATCATTTTAAAAAATGTTTTTGTAAAATGTCTCCGTTGTTGCCGTATGAATGCCCGTGTTGTGCAATGACGAAGTGACGATTTAATCCAATCAGTAGTATTCATTGTTGTCACGTCACATTTTGGTATCGCCTCAGCTTGATTGGAACCTCGACAAAGCAGGTACTAGAAAAAGTATCTGGTACCAAGTACTATCCCAACTTTTGCACAATGGAAAAGCAAAAAAGGCGAGTTGAGTTGAGTTGAGCTGGTACTATGCAATGGAAAAGCTCCTAAAGCGAGTATAGGCGAGGCGAGGCTAGCTGGTACCAGCAATGGAAAAGCACCAATAGAAGAGCAATACCTGGGTCATTGTGACAGGGATGGTCTGCAGACGGAGGCTGCGCTGAATCGCTCTCTTCAGGTATAGTGTTAAGATCTCCACCTCCTGGTTCACTCTCAGTTATTCTGGACCGATCTGCATATTCAATCATTAAGAGTATTTCTGTCAAATGTGGCTTTCAGATATTCTAGAGATCTACTGCACACAAGAAGATAAAGACAAAGCTTACTGCACTCAAAGAGGTCAAAGAGAGCCTGGAAAGCAGGGTCAGACTCCGTCTGCTCTAAAATGTCATGGATGGCGTCATCACTCATGTGAATTTCTCCCTGTGTGGACGACGTCACAACTGAACATTACAATTAAAATAACCAAAACATTAGGGGAACTCTCCTCCTAACCCCCCAGACAGAAAACGTGAATGCATGTTAAGCGCTTTTGTGACCAAATTCTAATTGTGACGAGATATACTGATCATTCAACAATGTGCTAATAATAATAATAATAACAACAATAATAATTCATTAATAAGAAAATGAATCCGGGATGTATTCCTTGATCATAACAAACTATTCGACTAAATAATAATAAGCTTTGGGGGCAGCACAGTAGTTCCTTTGTTTTGTTTTTCAAAGTGATAAACTAATTTTGTTTGAGACAATATATGGTCTGAACAAAAGCCACAGTATGTTTGGAACCTGTAGTCCTAAGATCTCATCGATAGACTGGTCTGGATCCACTGCACTGCACATTGCCTTTGATGTTTGAGGGGTTGGATCACTGTGGAGTAAACACACTGTACATCACTGATATATAAAAATGTATAAAAATCATCCCAACCCATAATCATAAGGAAAAGAGAATCAAGAATTTTATATATAAATGTAGTCATTTACCTCGCAAGAATTTTGTTTATGTTTTCAGCAAGCTTCTCCTGTAACGATCTGTCACCCAAGATCTTCTCACGGGCATTTTCTATCACCAATTGCTATGGAGATTTCATTTCAGTAAATTAATAATTTGCCATTTCTTTTACACTTTTTAGGGAAAAACCATCAAATGGGATAATCACTTTAACGTTAATAAAGTGACACCACAAGGTCATCGCTAAAGAACATGTTTACTGAAGGACCACTCACAGGGAAGTTCTCATCGCCAGCCTCTTCAGGCTGGGCTTCCACAGCCAAGCTACTAACAGCCATAGAAGTTCTTCCGGTGCCACTGGAACCACTCAGACCACTGCCTCGCCTCCTGGGAGAGTCCCTGTAAACGGCACAAGATCAGAATGCAAGGTAGAGTAGGCTACTGCTGATATAGCTCACATCAGAGCCGTGTAAAAAGAGAGTCGCGTCATCTCCGCTCACTCCAATGGACAGTGTTTTCACAGCTTTGGCGGATCGTGCAGCCTCAAAACAGTTCCCGGAAGTTATCTGCAAACACTAAAAGTACCATATACATTTTATTGTAAATGGAAATCGGTGCATTTATTGACTAACTACCAACCAATTAAGTATATAAGGATATATATATAATCAATTCAAACAGCCCACAAAACACTTCCTTGAACTGCTTTGCCTCTCCATGAACCATGTGACCATGGAAAATGTCAAACTTACGTTGGCACAACTCTCTTCCATGGCTGTTTGTTGGTATGACAGATTGTGTTCGTGACAGAATTCCAATTGTGACGAGGGTTTACAATATACTGATAATTCACCAATGCACACCACATAATTAAATCCATTAATGTGAACATAATAATGGACATTTGCAGATATCGAATTTGTGTCAAAGCATTATATAACTTACCACTTCCGTCGACCGGGGGACAGTGGGCCTTGTGTTATTCTTTGGTCTGGAACAATTATGTGTACAGGTGAAAGCCCTGTAATGCAATTTAACACATTACAATGCAGACATTTTGTTTTGTTTAAATGCTTTATAGCACATTAAATAATCCCACATTTAATCCCCAATTTCTGGCACAAAACCACAATTATTAATGAAGCACTGTTTACTATACTTACGGGACATTGGACATTGGATTTGAAGGTGTGTGCCACTAGCCAAGCTAACAGGAGTAGAGAGGCCTAGCATATTGTTGGATGTTTGCATGGGAGTTATGGGAGCTGAGGAGCAGATAACACTGCTATTGGGGACATCGGTTAAGGCCTGCTGCTGTCGTCTCATATTTGCAACCGCACTCCGTGATCGGCCTGTAAAGAACACAGAGTTTAAAAATCTACTAAAAGACTAACAGTCAATTAGATAATATCAATGTTTCTAATTGTGAATTGAATTGTGTAATGCATTTACAGTACTGTAATGCCAAAACCTACAAGCACATTTAATTGTTGGTTAAAAACAGTCTTACTTCTTTGACAGGCTGCAAGAGCTGGAGAATTCTGTAATGACCTAAGGAAATGTATCACATATCATTTTTTTTTTTTTTTTACAATAGCAACGTTTGTTACACGATTTGTTCCGGCTATCAAAATTAAGATCATTGACATGTTTAACCTTAACGTGGTACTGCACTGCTGTTGAACCCCAACATCTATAGCTTCATACAACGATCATAAAACCATCCAGTCACATTCACTTCCACTGCGTTTCAAAAACGCATACTAACATTTTTGCTTAATCTAAAATTTCTGCAAAGCTTACAATTTCTACAGGTATGTATGTATGTATTATTATTATGGTCTGTCATTGTATAAGATATTACAATTGAAAATAGATCTTAAATTGATATACAAAACAACAAACTGCAGTAAATTGATAACACAGTAAAGACAAGAACCAGCTTTGCAGAAATGTTAGATTGTTAGTTTTGAGAAATATGGAAATGAAAAGCGGATGAAAAAACTAACAACTAATATTAAGACAAGCTACAGATTCAACTGTCAAAAATATCAATGTAACCTTGATTTTGAGCTTTATAACATCGCCTAGTTCTTACTTGATTTGGTTAAGTGTGAAATCCAGTTTTTTCCAGAGAGAGGTCATCATGACAGGTACCTCATGATGCGTTTCTGTTTAGAGAATATTGTGAACCATAAGTGCACAAACCCCAAGCAACACAAATCAGTCTGCTTAGCCTGCAAGTTGTATTTACCGGTACTGATGGTATGGAAATGGATATTCAACCCACCTTTTGTTTTGGCTGCCACATATTCGTTTAAGATAGTTGTCAGGTTATTACCAAAAAGGGACTGCAATAACAAAATAGGCACATGCATGAAAATCAACATAGTAACGCAAAAGGTTTACATACGCAAATAATTCCGATGTAGGCATGTGCTTACATATACACAAGCAGGTATAGATCCATCTTCTGTGCTGTGTTCAGCATACTCTTTCAGATTATGGCTTTCGAGAATGAATGTTCGCGTTGTGGAGGACAATCCCTCTTCTTGTAGATAACCTGTAAGGACATTGACAATGGCATCCGGGAAATACTGCAAAAATGACCGAGGCGTGCAACTAACCAAGTACTGAAGCACACATATATTGTTCCTTGTTAGCAAGCCTAATTGAGCTAGCTTTAGCCGCCCTGATAACATTGAAATAACATGATTTGCTTATGTCAGAACTTCCACAAAACTTACCTAGAACAAGACGCGCTATATCAGACGGAAGCAACATGACCAAGAGTAATTTAATGGTTCCAAAAGTTATGGTTACATGTTTCGTCGAAATCTTTTCAAATGTATTCAAAATAAAAGGTCTTAAACATTTGTGAGTTCGACGTTGTAGCAGCCAAAGGCGGGGAACTCAAGAAACATAACATTAAACCGGACGTTGTATCTTGACAGGAATATTTGCATCTTGGTTATTGTAGTTCCTAATGCAAATACACACCCCCAGTTCTTCTTTCATGGTATTCTTTATTGTTTTAAATTGTATTGTATAAACATATACCCAAATGTTTACAAATATATGATGATACAGTTGAATTTATCAGAATAATGTCTCTGATCAACGTTGCTTGCTACTAAAATTTGCGAACACAGTGGCTCCTTGTCCCATGTCCCGGTAGTGACGTGAAGTATCGCCTTCAACAGTGCTGGGGCGGGAATATCCTGCACCTATCCACCGTGTACGTCGTCAACAAGGAATGAACGTAAGTACTTTCAGTAGTACACTATCACACATCATTTAAACGTACATACTATATATACATGTAATATGGTCTGCAAGCAAAAGCATATGTCTTTGTGACACGTTTACATGCTTTCACTTTGTAAGCTAACACCTGTACTGCTTTTCCTTAAACTTCCAGTAAGGCATCACAGTAGTGATTTACATAACAACGCATTGTCAGGACGCAAAATGTTTTACGTAATACGAATAGAATATAATACTAATAAGTACTGTGATTTATTGTATAGCTCAAAATGACATGCTTCTTTTTCTGGCAGATCTGATATGCTACTGTAGATTGGCAACCCTGGTTGGCGGAAGCCGCAATACCCACTTTCCTTAAACACAATGAGTTTGGCTCTTAGTGACCTTCTGGTCTGCTGTAGGGGACTGGAGAATGACAAAGCTACAGAGAGGAAGGTAATTGCAACCACACCGCAATGGATAACTTGCGTTTCTGCAGATGCATATAACATAATAATTACAGCCCAGTCCTAAAAATGCTGTCAGTGTACACTGCGTATCAATCCTTAGATTGTGATGTGATAGTTGATATCCTAATCCTACATACAGTAAATTACAGTCTCAATAAAATTATATTTCATTTTAAGAGCAACTGCATAGACATCTGGCCACAGCATTCACATGTAGTAATAGTAACTATTGTAATTTAACCAAAAAAACACTGTAGTTTCCTTTACATCGTTCTGTTTTTGCTATAGAAAGAAGCTGAGCGCTTCAGAAGACTTCTTAAAGCACCAGAGACTGTGCAGGAGCTGGACCGGAGCTCAGGAACAAGAGCTGGTACAGGCTCCAAGCAACTCACCTGGGATGCTGTTTTCAGGTAAGCTTTAAAATTGATACATTTGATAAAAGACAGGTTAACACAAGGAATGCATATGATTTCAGAATAATGACATTGCTGATAACTTCTGAGCATCACACTGGTGTTATAATATCTTAAGAATTTCTCTGTAAAATGAGAGGTTATGAATTAAAGAGTAAGTGCATTTATTGTCACAGGACGCAGGGCGACAATAGGATGTGTCCATGAACAATATATAGTGCACAATGTGTTGGAGCATGCATTCTTTTGTATCTCCATACATACAGGTGTTCTTATTCAAACCATGTGCCTTGGTTTCATGACCATACAGAGCTGGTTGTGTGCCTTTTGGTAAAAGTAGTTTTTTCTTGTTTCAGGTTTCTGCAACGCTATGTCCAGAAAGAGACCGAACACATGCAATCAAGTAAATGTAGTCTCTCAGCAACTACCCTGGTAACACGGCAGAAGAAAATGGCTGAAATGTGCAGCTTGATAAAATACTTCATTCGAAGTGCCAACAAACGTAAGTGCTAATAAGTATCTTTAAATGTTTTCTACTTACTTAAACTCCCAGTCATATATATATATATATATTTATATATATATATTAAAAAAAAAAATAA
>JAODLL010012634.1:5359-29102 GCA_026546735.1 Forbesichthys agassizii | reverse complement strand
TGGGCCTTCCCCCGCCCCCCACCCCCCCCCCCCCCCCCCCATCCCCTCCACTCCACGCCCCCTTCCTCCTGTTTGTCTCCTCTGAGGAGAAATATGGGCAAAGCACTCAAGTGTGTCACGGGTACAGTGACCAAGTGCTGTGGTGGAGCCAGTGCTTCTTCAACACAGTTCGGGGCAAGGGAGACGGAGTTGGAAGATTTCACCCCTGACGACTTAACGCTCGCTTTGCCTTTACACAACTGCAATCGCAGAAGAGAGGAAAAAGGTGGTCCACTATTATGGAGTTGTCAACAGAAACAAACAGCCCTAATAGGCCAGTAGTAGAACTTAAACCCATTACGCTTGGATTAAAGGTGAAGTCAGCGATGCTGGAGCAAGACTTTTGAATAGAGTCCATCTGGTCAGTCAGGAAATGGAAGCTTTGGGTTAAATGCAAGGTTTCTTTAAAGGTGAAATCAGCGATACCGGAGAAACCAACAATAAACGCCTCCTCCTTTGTAAGGTGCTCCCTTAGAAGCTCCGCCCACTAAGAAGCCCCCCCCCCCCCCTCCCCCCCTCCACACACACACACACACACACACACACACACACACACAAACACACATTGGACACACATTGCCCAGGCTAGGATTGTTTGTGTTCCCATCTACAGGTGACCAAATAATCTGGTGTTTCTACAGTGCCTTGGCTGTGTAGAAACGCCAGATTATTTTTTCCAGCACGCACACAGAACAGACGGCTAGCAAAAGAGTGTATTATCTAACAATCACTGACTCCCCCTTTTAACAGACAGTCGCGTCCCAGCACCCACCAACAGATTCCCACGTTCCACGTACGCTGGAACAGCCCGGGCAGGCAGGGAGGAACGACCGCTCTGTGGGTCGGGCTTGCCCACCTAACTGTGGTCACGCGGTCTGGTTTGAATTAAGATGCATAGGAAGAGGCTGTTGCTAGGGGCTGTGATATGTGTGTGTGTGTGTGTGTGTGTGGTTGGGGTTGCTGGGAAGTGATGACTCAGCACAGTCTGGCATGTAGTGGATATCGGACGACCAGGGTGAGGTGTGCAAGAGAGCACCGTCAGACAGGAAGATGTTTGAAACGGGATGCACCAAATGAACTCTTGGGAAGGGGGTGTCGGCTTTATCCAGATAGGACATGTTGGCACGTTGACTGATTCCTGCAGTAATGGGGGTGCATTAGGAGTTGATTAACCCCTGAAACGAACCATTGTTGTTGTTCTTCTGGCTCTCTGTAGCTGGGCTGTGGCTGTGGTTCGGTTTGGATGACCTCCATTGTCAGTCACAAGCCGTTCTGGTTGGGGGGGGGGTATCCCCAGGCATGACATCAAAAGGACAGCACTGTGTGCGTGTTTTGTGCGCGTGCGTGCGTGTTTGCGCGTGCGTGCGTGTTTGCGCGCGTGTGTGTGTGTCTGCGCGTACGTGTGTGTTTTGTGTGCCTGTGTGTGTGTCTGCGCGTGCGTGCGTGTTTGCGCGCGTGTGTGTGTGTCTGCGCGTACGTGTGTGTTTTGTGTGCATGTGTGTGTGCTGGAGTAGTGGGTGTGGAGCAGCAGGAAATGAACCGTCCTTGGGAATTCTGGGCGGGAAAATCTGGAATGGCTTCCCGCTCTGTGTTATTGGTGGGAGCCACACCAAGCATTGGTTAACACCCCCCCCCACACACACACACACACACATCTATTCTGGCTCTTCTGAAGTGTTTAGACTTCATTAGTGTTTCGGCTTCTTGTAGCATACAGATTTACATGAGCAAAAACTAATGATAGAACTGTGTGTAATAAACTGGGTGTGTTAGGCATGAGTCGTCCAGCTATGTTGTATCTGCTGTGATAAATGCTTCCATCTTGTGGCTGGAAGCAGAACTATCCTCCACAGCATGTAAAACGTTTTTACCCTAGTGATTGGAAAGAGTAAACATATTGTGTGTCTGTTTTTTACCCTATGTGAATCTGTGTAAAATCAATATGTACCGAGTTTTAACTTGCTATAAACATAACCTTTGCAAACACTGTCTCTGACTGCTGTTATACACAGTGTTCGGCAGTAACTAATTAATGTAATATCATTACTTCTTTCAAGCAAAAGTAGTGCAACTAATAACTATTTCCAAAACCGTAATAATATTCCAATTACTAATCCAAGTACAAGAATCTTGCGTTACAAGAACGAGATTTCTGGTCCTATGAATTTAGGGTAGCTAATTGAACCAACCTGTCAATCATCTGCTTTGAGAGGCTGCAGTGTTTCCACTTTGGCTGTTTGTTGACTCCTAAGGTTCATTATTGTTCCAATAAAGAGGATTATATTATAAAATGAGCTGCTACGCAGGTTGTCATTCATCAGAAGGGGCGAGGCAGGGTAGTGAATGTGAAAGTAATCTAGTAATGTAACTAGTTACTTTCAATACCCAGCAATAAGTAAAGTAATATAACTTTTTGAAGGAGTAATAAGTAACTAGTAACTCCCTGTACAATTCCTAAGTAACTTAGTTATACAACACATTTCCTTCCTCTCTAAACAGCCAACTGTTCTCCTCTGTTTGGCATGTTTTTGCCCTTTGACCTTATTGTTTTGCATTGCTCTCTCAAAATTGTTCTTATTTGCTTGTTTTTCTTTCCCCCCCACTCCTTTCTTCATCCCTGCCCCCCCCCTCCCTCTTCAGCCAGGCTATATCAGGGACTTGGTAAGTGAAGTGGTGTGCCCAGCAGGGTGTGCATGTGCGACGTAGCTCTAACACTGGATATAGCGGGTGACTGTGGTAGTTGTGTTGGGGTGACTTCCTCGTGTCCTAACAGTGTTCTGTCTTTATAACATAATTGTCAGTCATCACAGCCATAACACAAGCATATACTGTAGGCACAGTAATAATAAGCAATTAATCTGCCTTTAAGATAAATAAAAATTATTATTATTTCTACCATGAGGGTCAGCTGTCCGACAGACCCGCCCATGAACGTGGCTAACTCGCTTTTGGCGACAGGTCCATTGCAGGTGTATGGCCTGCCCAGCTGTTCACCAATGTACTACAGTACATGTTAAGTCACAAAACACCAAAACACTGCTCGTGCTGATTGGCTGGTTCTCCCCTCTACTCCCTCCCACCCAACACCTTTCATCTGGCACCTATTCATACCCCTCCCCCTGCACCCGACCACACTTAACAGGGACAACAGTGTTTCAAACACGTATTAACAACATATGTACCTTTAACACAGACAGACAGACACGTGTTGCATTATAATGACCTGTGAAGTCTGTTGAACGTGTTTTTCTGCAACTCCAAATTAGCCTTTAGGCATATATTCCTCAAGACAACGTGGCTCTAATTACCATGAAGGAACGCATATACACACACACACACTCACAAGAATGAGTAATTTTACTGTGGTTCATTAACCACATGTTTGTCGTGGAGGACGTGGCTGATGTAGCCTCACGTGTCTTTGGGTCACTGGTTATTCTCTCTGTGGTGGTGCATTACAGTACATTTAGTTTTAGCGATGCACCGACCTGGTTTCTTTTCGCCGATACCAATTACCTATACGATATTATACTTTTTATATATATTATTCATGGAAGGGCAACATTAATTTATTTTCCCTGATGTCAATTGCCGATTTTCATACCATAAAATCGACCTACAGTATACAATAGAATACTTTTTATATTATTCATGGAAGGGCAACATTAATTGTGAATTGACAACATTTAATTGATAACAAAGATTGGTTTTCTGTATCGGCCATTATAAAGGAATATTGGACTACCGCAGATTTCGTATTTTGAGTGGAAATCGGCCAATGTCGATCTATCGGTGCATCCCTATTTAGTTTTAGATGAGTGTGGTTTTTGTTGTTGTAATATTCAACTTAGTTAAGTCATTGCTATAGCATATGTATATCGGTAATTAAGTAACAAAACAAACACGCAGTGTTAAGACTTAATTACCGGTACACATATGCTAGTATACCGGTAATTAAGTCTTAACGCTGCGTGTTTGTTTTGTGTGTGTCAGATTTCGGCCAGGATTCTGGAAGCCCACCAGAACGTGGCTCAGATGAGTCTCATCGAGGCCAAGATGCGCTTCATCCAGGCATGGCAGTCCCTGCCCGAGTTCGGAATCACCCACTTCCTGGCCAGGTAATTCCCGTTGCGCTGTAGTAGCGCTAAAGACAATACCTTTGAAGCGTCAGTCTGACCATTGTGTTGGTCAGTCGCTCCTCAAGTGTTATTTTTTACATCAAATTGGAGCTAATTCCAACGTCCTTCCACTATACCAGGGGTCTGCAACCTTTACTATCAAAAGAGCCATCTGTGCCCAAAACATTTTATATGTATCTGTCTAGTTAGCCTATCAACATTAGACCTAAATGAGAATGTATTCCCGTCTTCCCAGGCCTTGGTAGTGTTTTTGATGAAATGTTAGGGGGGTGCGGGGGCATGCTCCCCTGCCAAGCTATTTTTTAAATAAAGCACTTAAATGCCAATTTCTGGTGACTGGAAAACATAATATACTAGTCTACAGTATGCCCAACTACTGTGCACTCACAATGTTGAATGGATTAGATCCATTTGGATATTGGTGAAATCAGAAGACACAAGCTGTCAACATAAAATAATATTTGAGATGATACTGGAAGAAGGGGGACAAAACCTAGATAAAGTTTGATACGTTTGCCACTTTAGAGGGGCTCAAGAGCTGCAGGTTGCAAACCCCTGCCGCCCCATTCACTAAAACCACCTGACCTCACATATTCAGGTGTGATTGCAATTCTGTTTTCAAACACACATATTACCCATCTGTATATTAACCGGTTAATGTGTTTACCTATCTGCTGCTGACCTTGTCTGCAGGTTTCAGGGAGGTAAGAGAGAGGAGCTGATAGGGATCACCTATAACCGCCTGATCCGAATGGACGCCAGCACGGGCGACGCCATCAAGACCTGGCGCTTCAGCAACATGAAACAGTGGAACGTCAACTGGGAGATCAAGATGGTACTAGAGCAATTTATCATGATTTAAATGCCAGCGCCTAACATTCACAAAAAGAACAAAAACATAATTATTTTGTGTTGCATTCTGAATGTACATGAGGTGATCTACGGGACAATTATCAAGGCAAATGTCACAGGAGGTGTTTTCACAGAAGGTTCAAAACAGATGCACCGATCAACCGCCCTGTCTTTCTAATTATAGCGGCGTTACCGATCATATGCCTATATGTTTACCTGTAATGTATGCCGGGGCACCAGCATGTTTGCGCATGTACCTTTAATTATTTTAATCTAGAGACTGTAGCTATTGTGTAAACTGTCACGGTAAACTACCTACAGATGACGCATGTCATCTTTTTTTAATTTCAATTCTATTTAGTGCCAGAGGAAGATGACAAGTTACTCGACATTAACACGTTGAGAGTCAATATCTTTTTTTTTTTGTTTGCATTGACAAACTATTGTTTATCTGAAGGCTAAAATCATCTCAAAAGGCAATGTTACATGGCTTATTGTTAGCAATAAGTCCTGTTAAATGGACGTTGCCTTGTAGGGCTAAGGGACCGTCAACAAATTACTATGATGAGTGACACGCTGGCGTCTTAGGAACAGTCAACAAATTCCTGTGAATCATAATATTTTGAATAATAATGCACAGCACAGCACCGTTTAGGAACCGGAACCGTCTAAAAAGTATTGATTTGGAACTGGAATCGTAAAAAAAAAACGTACCCAACCCTACTGACAAAAGAAGGCGCTGTTGTAGTTTAGGTCTTTTTTTTTCTCATTTTGTTTCTTGATTTTGCTAAAAGTAAAATATGTCTCACTGCTTTGGAATTTGCTGCAGCTAAAACAGCAAATTAGAAATTAAAAAAAAATATATAAAATCCAGAAAATTGCAGGTTTTGCCCATGCAGCTTGTGACTATTATGGTCTGTCATGCGTTGCCAGGTGACTGTGGAGTTCGCTGATGAGCCCAGCCTGGCCTTCATCTGTGCGGAAGTGGACTGCAAGGTGGTGCATGAGTTCATCGGTGGGTACATTTTCTTGTCCACGCGTGCCAAGGACCAGAACGAGTCCCTCGACGAGGAGATGTTCTATAAGCTGACCAGCGGCTGGGTCTGAGGCCAGCAGGGGGCGATGTCACGGGCCATTGGTCAAGAGAAGTGTGGTGGGAAGTGGCGGAGATGGAAGTTATCGGTTTATTTTATTATACTTCTTGTTTTTTGTTGGAACTTTGCTGAAGAGCCCGACGCGGCACCACTATTTGCCCTGGCTGACACCGTTTTTAATTGTTGTTGCATTAACCCTGACAAAGCAATTTGTAAAAAAGAAAAAAGAAAAAAAAAAGAAATTATTACTATTATTCTGCTGAACGCAGTCCAGATGAACTCAAAGTAACTCCCGCCGTTTGAAGTTTTCATCCTCGCGCGTCTGCGGAGGGATATTGGTCGCCAATTGGACGTACGCTCAGCCAATTGGCTTGCAGATACAGACGATGGTTAACAGACATCCACTGTCCCCATCCCCACCCCTTCCCGCGCTCCTACGCTCCTTGGTTTGCGCCCCCATCCCCAGAGGTTACAAACAGCGTTTTATGAATCGCGAAGTGGCTTCCGCTGCTCTCTACTCCTCGCTGTAGACGGGTCCGAAGCTCACGCCTTTCTCTACCTCTCTGACTGCAGCAGACGCACCCCTCCGTGCTTGGTTATGTTTCAAATGTAATTGTGAGCTGGCGTGTAAACGCGTGGTTCCCGGGGCACTGTGGCATAATCAAGGAGTGTACCTTTAACCTTAAACACACACTTATATATACAAGGATATGGATATATGCAGGCATGGCGTCAAATGAGCTACAAAACAGGTTTTATAAGAGACGCTCTATCCTCCCAAGTCTATGAAGTATTATTTTTGTTTTTGTTTGCTTATAACTCTAGTTCATATGAAGTCACTTGTAAGCACTTCTACATTATACAGACAGCCTCGTTTTATGAATAAGCTCTAGTTATATATATATATTATATTATTATTATATTTTGTTGTTTTTGTTTGCCTTTGTTTTCATATATTTTTATTTTCATTTGTCTCAACCATGCTTGTTGATGGGGATGACGAATTATGTGTTTTCTGTGCATTATATACACTACAAAACCAAGCCTATTACACTTTTGTTTATTAGACTGTTGAAAGTAAGATTTTAACAGACACTACGTTTCAGTGCATTGAGCTGAGTGTCCTGTGGTTTTAACCACAAAACGCTAAACCCAAGTGCCTACAAAATGAAGCAGATTATTTATTATTTTCAAGCTCTTACCACAGACAGATCGGCATTCTTATGTTGATGTTGGTTGTTTTTTTTTTTTGTTTGGCAATCTGAAACCTTTAGCATGAAGTGTTCCATATTCTGGCACCAGCTATTTAATAGTCTTAAACTGGTACTGGAATGCTTTAGGAACGCTGGTTGCCAATATGGAGTAGCGTTTTGCCAAATGTCTGCGTGTGGTAGGGGGTTCTCACCACACTGGGTTTGCCAATAAATAGCATGTTTGGAATTGCATTCTGACATTTATAAACCCCGTGTAGAGCCTGTAAAGTGCAGTACTGGAGGAATGTTTGTATTCCCGTTGCTCATACTTAATTCCCAGTCGTTATATCACGCCGTATAGTATTATTATATTATCATTATGCACCAGCAAAAGTCACAGAGTTTAAAGAAGGAATATGCAACAAGTTTTTTTTTTTTTCTTCTCATCAGTATGAAGGATTAATTAATTATTTGTTTTTTGTAACTAATGTAAAAACACAGGTTTTATAGAATTGTACAGTTGCTCATTTGTTGCTGCTCCCCCCACTCAATCTCCATTTGCCGTTTGGGGTGCTCTGTTCCCGGTGCGCTTTGGGGAGGGTGGTGGGGGCAAAGCCATCTGTCAAAGATTGTCATATCATGACTTGTGCCTGCCAATGTTATGGTCTTAGAGTTTTTAGATGAAGTTTATTAAAAATATACAAATATATATGAAGATGAAGATGACTGAAGTCTCAGACTCCAGGTTTGAATGGATTACATTTTTTTTCTCACACACTAAATATCATGATGTTCTTTCTAGACTATATTTCTCGTTGTCGGCATACTTGAGGGTAAATATGTACTTTTTTGTTAGTAATTGTAGCCTTTTAACACCTGCAAAATATACTTTTCTCAATGCTTATCCCCCAATCCAGACTGACCCCAAGCTCAGCCCCCCTTAGTTACTGTAACTGGGTTGGACATAGCGGCATAGTAGGCTACAGTCATGTAGAGGAGTGTTCGATATCGCTCCCTAATAGTTCTACCTGGCTATAGCAGAGACCTTATAAAGAGCACAGAAGTCCTATATAGTCCTATTAGGACTTCAGCTACAACGAGGCCACTGTTGACAGAGCTTCTATCCAATTACAAACTTGCTCAACAGTTACTGGAGGACATTGCGAAAAGGGGCAGGGCCTGGTATGGATCGTGGAGTTGGAGACAGTCCGTAAGGGGA
Source organism: Forbesichthys agassizii (assembly GCA_026546735.1). NCBI lineage: Eukaryota > Metazoa > Chordata > Actinopteri > Percopsiformes > Amblyopsidae > Forbesichthys > Forbesichthys agassizii. The sequence continues at coordinate 20,566 of JAODLL010012634.1, read as the reverse complement.
ACACAAGGCTGCTAACCCCACACACCTCCCTTTGTGTTGATTTGTGTTTGCCTTCAATCTCCACAGCAGTAGTGCATGGCCTGCTGCTGTCAGACTGTAAAAATGCATTTATTTTAAAAAATAAACAATTTTTATTTAAGAGGCTGTCTTTGTTTTCACCTTACATTCTAAGATGGCTGCATTCTTTGCCAGGAATTATGGAAGAGAGCAACGAGAGATAACAGAAATGAAGTCAACATTTTGCTGGTTCTCTGAGGGCATTTGGAAGCATATTTGTGGAGACAAAAAATGTGGCCTTGTATATCTTTTTTTAATTTAAAGGAATAACACACTTAAATGCAGTTTTGTCACTGCGGTTAAATAGCACTTTGGATAGAAGATAATTAAAGCTTTAATAAAGTAATATTTATTTATTTTATTAGATACAATAAGATACAAACTGCACCGCCACATTATGACATCATATCCACCTTTCACATTTTGTGTGGATGGATTAGATTAATTGACATGCAAATGTATCTACTATCATGCTGGTATAAATGTGTACATGTAGTTGCAATGAAAATGGTTGGTCCACCAGAGGGCAGCATACTCAGGGTTATATATACAGACCTGTCATAGCCATGTGGGTTTCCCTACTACGGCTTTGGATGGGTTATTACAGTTGCAGACCAGTAACATTTACAATCATATACAGTAGCTTACTGCTTTATAACTTTGTGATGTGATGCTGCGATGCATATGCTGCAGTTGTGTGAGATGAAATGCCATTATTTTGGTCTGACCGTCACCACTTCAGCATTAAACGAATGTGTGATTTCATTGATGATGAGGTATGATTGTGTTACACCATCCTGACCTCGCACAGTTTGGCGTCGCTGCAAGTATGAAATAGGAGCTTGTGTTTCATAGCACAAGTAGGTTTGCGTGTAGTTTCACTGAGACGCACAATGCATTGCTGCCTATAGAGGCTTTCTGTGTTAGAGTCAAGCAGGAATAGAATGTGGCATTATCATCAGCAATTTACTATAGTAATACTATTTATTTGATTATTTTATATTTACTACACATCATTGTCAATATTTAAAATATTTTGACAGCCTAAAATATATTTGTTTACAAAAATACTGAATAAAGTTAGCGTATTGAAAATAATACCTACCTAATAAAGCAGGGATACGTATGTATTATTGCCATGAAATAGGCTACTATAATCTTTGAAAGATATATATCTATTGTCATGTTCTGCCAAGTGCCACCCCAATAAAATGACTAGACCTAGCCGGGCACCCCAGTAGAACAGTTCTGGCTACGCCCCTGCCCTTTGGGTATCATGTGCTGACTGTATTGGCAACTTGTTCATGCGTTTGTTGACTGGCTACTGCTGGTGTATTACTGGTGTTAAATAGAGGTCAGCTGACCTGTCTGTAAGAATGAACAGCAATGATTAGGAGGTTAATGACAAAGTCAATATGCTACATCAGAGTCAGATGTTTAGTTATTGGTTCTCGACCTTTAATTGGACGGTGTTATCTTTTTTAAAATGTTCAGTGATACATACAACACTACAGATTAAAGTGATTGATTAATTAAGAATAGAACATATGGTCTAATCAGGCTATTGTTTTTAAAACAAAAGGTAGAAACATCACACAGGCGTTTGTATATTCATGTAGGCTAGCCTACTATATATTGGGCTTTTTATTGTAAAATAATCCTAAACCTTTTACACATTATGAAAGATGCTGTAGATGTTTTTGTGGATAACTCATCTCATATCCTGAGTGTATATCCACATTATGTGTGTGCACTAACTCATCTCATATCCTGAGAGTCCAAAGGGAATAGGCACATGTGTGTCTAAGATGTGCAGGGGAATTTAGGACATATCCTTCCTGGAGTTCAAAACATTGCACACTCCACCTAGTGATGTGGACCTCTTGGGAAAACAGGGTGGATGTTGACCATAATATACGTAATGGAGATAAATAAAATAACAGCTTGAATAGCAATGAAAACATTTTCATATTAATAATAGAAACAAACAAAAACTTACTGATGACAAAAGACGACGTTGATTTGAATGCAAGCTACACTTTTAGCACAACGGCACCTGTTGCAATTCGGCTGACATTTACTTTCTGTATTTACAGGCTAAATAAAATACAAAGGTTATGGGAAGTATTGTCCAACCTGTTCAAATCATTGTGAATGGGATGAAAATGACTCCATGGTGGCTTTCCATAATTCTAGTATTTCGGCAGAAACACCTCCAACCCTCTTCCATGGCCATCTGATCACCATTTGTCCAGACCTCTGGTGACAATAGTAATAGGCTACATTTTAGATATTCCAGACGTTCATTTCTTTAGCAGTACATCTGTTTCTTTACTCAATTGTCGGCTGCGAATAACTAAAAACAGACTTGAGTAACAGAAACCACCACTTCTTGACTTAATTATTGCTATAGTCTGTATTTATGAAATACACGCGGTAGACTATTTGGCTGCCTGGGCTATTTTTACCGTTCAAATCATGTCAAGTGTTTTATAAAAACAACAAAAGTCACATGTTTAAATGAGATCCATATCCAGTGTGTATGCTGCCTACAGTACATTTCCACATTTTAGTTTTCACTAGCCAACTATTTCTGGCACTCTACACTGCACTAGTATTTTCCAGGTGGTTGGAAAAATTAATGTAATAATAATAACAACATGCCTATTCACAACAATGATAACAGAGCACCAATTAACAGTTGTCCAAAATTAGGCTTGTTTTCTCTGCGTTTATGTCAGTTTGTCTGGGTGTTACTACTCCCATCAGAAAGGACGTGTGTTGGATCTGCGGCGTTGGCCGTTCCATAAACGTCCTTGGGCACAATCCCTAACCCTTACCTGCTCTTGTCAGTGTGCTCATTGTACGTCACTGTGGTTAGAAGCGTCTGCTAAGTGACGTAGAGCTGATGGAGTCGCAGAGGCTCTGGGCTTCTGAGGGAGCACCCTGGCATTCAAGGGAGAGGTGTTTAGTTATGATCATGGTCTCCAACATTGCTGACTCCACCTGTGTGATTCAGGCTATACTTTCCAATCCCATAACATCCCATTCCACTGCAAATGTAACAGGAACCTTTCCATTTAAAATGTCTGTAGATCACCATCCGTTCCAAAATTGTTCCCATGTGATTTTCCTGTTACCTTGGAAACAGTTTAGTTTTGTTACCATGGGAAAAGCACCTACAAAGTTACAGACAAGAGCCATATTTCTGACATCATTACATTCCAGTGTCTGTACTAGCAACAATATATTAATCTAACAGATCTATTACCAACCATATACATTAGTAGGAAAGACAAAACATTTAAAAAACGACAGAATATTTTATATATTAGCGCTGACAAGATCTTTGGGTTTACCTAAGTTGACTAGACTTCGCGCATCAGCATCTCAGACCAAAACAAATTCACCAACATGTTTGCTCTGTCTAGCCTGGCTCCCCTGAAAATGTATAATTGCTCTCAGATCAATGTTTGCTGAGATTAGTCTGGAAACCCTGTTTGCTGACGTGGATGGGATCATCTTTGGAAATGCTGCCATGATAATCAATCAGTGTTTACACATTGCACGTGAGGCGGACCAACACTATTTTCCCTGTCAAGAGAGGATGTTCACTTCATGAATAGTCTGGCCAAGCTCCATTGAGAAGTGTTAACAGGGGTTGCTTCTTACCGGGAGTAGACCTTTGGTTAATTATGAAGCTATTGGACAGTTTTACCAATTGACTACAACTACAACTGTTTTGATCGCCTCATCTAGCTCTACCACCATTTAGAAATACGCGTGATTTCAACGTCATCCCACTAACCCACGCTGATTGGTCCACCAGACTTTAATCTCAGTGATGAAACTTCTGAGAGTAATAGTCGGACGGAGAGAGGCTATATTTATTCTGCCTCGCCTTTATTTTTTGAAGCTGTTTTACATAGAGTGGAATGGAAATGCATTAGGTTAAATGGAAAAACTCTTTAAAGGTGAGATATTGGAGCTCGATCAAAACAAAAACACATCTCCCTGCCTTTAATTGACTCAAAAGCATTCAATTTTTGCTCCATTGAAATGCTCCATCTCTCTATAATTCTAAAATCTTTCAATTTTCCATTTAATTCCACACTATAAGGTTTACAGTATGTCTGATTTTGTTGTTGCATAGTTGGTCGTTGTGCATGTCAATAAAAATACCTCTCCTGTCAAATAGGTTGATCTTGACACAGATAGCTAGCTGTGTGTCCCAGACTTGAAGCAAGAAAAGGCTTTATTTGCGACTTGCGAGATTAGAGAGGCATGCACTGTCAGAGTTTCAAACTAAAACAAAAACTACAAGCTACTTTTGCTACCTTAAAGCAAAAATCTACCACATCTTTTTAAGTTATTCACCTCTTCTTGTGATCCTAATAGCCATATACTGTACAATGTGGCTTAAAGTGTGAAAGCATTACCTCTGTGAAACCCCTCTGTCTTGCTATTTAAGCTTTAGCCAAGCTAATAGCGATACTAGCCTGGTAGCTATAACGCTATAAAGCTATAGGGCAATACAAGAGCAACAAATGAAAATAATGTTAATGGACCGTGCTGTATGCATCTACGTATTTATGACGTCTCCTATGGGGATGTGAGGCTTTTGGCTAGCATGAGTCAATAGACATGTGGTGCTGCTCATAAATGAGAGAAGATGAACTGGAATCCTTCCCTGAGATTGGCCCTGGAAATAAAACTCCATTTCCAGCAAATGAATTGCGTCAAGGGGATCTGTCTTGAATGGGACGCTGGGGCAGATTTAGCTTGCTTATGCAGACATCTGATGGCTCATGACATAGGATATTATTTATTTATGGTATCGTTGCGTTTAGCTCTAACACTGGATTTGGCCGTGCGTTGGCTAGCTTGACGTTGTGTGTTTATGCCAGCCTAAGTGTGTGTGTAGGTGTCATCAAATACAAATTGCCTGTTCGCCATGTTCTTCCGTAGGAAGACCCTCACACGAAATGAGCCCCCCTCCTTTCTGAACGTCCATGCCTGTGTCGCAACATTATCCTCCTGTGGCGTTATGGCAGGGAGACTATGTGTGTGTGTGAGAGTGTGACACAGCCCCTCCTGTTGGCAATAAAGATCAAATTGGACTTGGAAAATAGAATTGGATCTGTGGCCGTGATGCCCAAAGGGCCCTGCTCATCGATTTGCTAAATGAACAGCCTTTGACGGCTGTCTGGAGGCAACACAATAAAGAGCCTAGCCCGCCAGGTTACTGACAGATAAGGGACAGATAGGGTGATAGAGAGTACGATGGTTGACACTGTGACACTTTCCCTTTGTGCATATGGTACGCATGCTGCATTGCACACAGTATGGTACGCATGCTGCATTGCATATTGTATGCATGCTGTATGGCATATACTATACTATAGGTATTGTATATTGTAGCATAGCCTACGATATATTTGGCATTTTAATTTTGAAGCTATAGTTCCCTAATGCAGTCTAATCTTCGGCTGACTTTTCTAATATTAACTGGCAACACACCTGATTCAAATGAACAGGTCGTTATTACAGCTTCTAGCAACCTTGAATCAGGTGTTGGAGCAGGGAGAGATCCAAAACATGCAGGGTGCGGCCCTCCAGGACCGGAGTATAGCCCTGCCCTACACTACACCACGCTGGCATCACCATACAGCATACAAAGTTAGCGGGAACAGTCATTTTTGTTTCCGCACTATAATGAAGTAGCTTGTCTCACAGTAGCATTCAAAATCCTTACAGTCCTGCTATTTGTATGGCTTCATAGTTTCAAGGACACCTTAGCAGGGTATAGGCCAGGGTTGGGGAACACTGGTCCTAGAGGGCCGCTGCCCTGCATGTTTTTTAATGTCTCCCTGCTCCAACACACCTGCTTCAAATGAATGAGTCGTTATCAGGCTTCTGCAGAGATTGATAACGACCAATTCATGTGAATCAAGTGTGTAGGTTGATACTTGTACACAGCCCTGGCTCCGTAAATAGGAACATAAACAAAGTGGCGAACACCGCTTGTATCAACAAAGCCACAGCACTACGTTTTGCTTCACAATGCGTTTCCACATGTGATCCGCCGCCTCTGAGGGCCGCGGAGTGATACGGTTTTGATTTGAGCTAGAAGTTAGCAAGAATGACTGGGCTCTCTACTGAATCTGGAACCGCCTTATGCTTCAAAGGTAAGCGAATGAAAAGGGAACATTTACAATAGAAATTTCTTCCATCGCTTTCATTATTTTAACTAAGCAAAATGACTTAAAATGTAACTCATTTTTAAACTGTATATATTTCTGTTTTTGATGAGAACTATAAAAATGCCATGATGTGATCATTATCGGCAGGTTCAAAAAGAGCAACCTTTTTTACAATAAGAAGATCAAACAACCCTTTTTCCGTGGATCTTACTTCCTTTTATCAAGATATTTTGATATCTTGATTTGAAAAAATGATTTACCACCTACAATTTATTTACCACCTACAAAACTGGGTTGGCATCACGTAGCTGGTTGCAATCTTGTCTTTTAGAAATAACCTTACATACAGTCATGTTAGTCTGAAACAAAAAGTCTCCATTCATTGCCATGTGCACAGCACTGCTGCTGGCAGACATCCACGCTGCTCTCAGAATGCATTCATGGTTAGTGTTGGGTAGATGGGTGGCGCACACATTTCTTCAGCCTAATGAGAAAATCTGAAACCTTTTATTCAATTTTGACTGAGTATTTAATAAGCATTTTAATGCTTTTCCCCACTACTGAAACTTATGGTAACTATCTTTCAATTCAATCTCTTTTCTGTATAAATTATTTAATTTAATTAAAATGTTTTTTTTTCTTCATTTTATCATCAAAGCACATTGTAATCTCTGTATTATTTTATCTAACTTGGAACATCTCACCTGCCACCATACCTGCTGGCCCATCTTCCAGCACCATTTCTTTGAAAATCATTAGCCTTTTATGGTTTTCATTAATTAATTATTTGTGTGTTGTTCGCTGTGAAGATTAAACTTATGGATTGCATTGGAATTAAGTCTAAGTTAGTTCCAGGAAGTAAACATTTGGAATCCAGACATGTTAAAGCCAGAACCTCCACTCAAGCTAATCATTATTACTCATTGGTCAATGCAAAATTTAAAACGAGGGTTCCAGCAAATTCCATCGCTTATTTTTCAAATGCATTATTGCATCTATAATTGAGCTGCATATGAAAGCCATTTTATATGTCTCCCTTGACATTCCAATAATGAATGATTAAACTGTTCTGCAAACTTAATTCAAGTAGTTGTCTTGCTGTGTGGGAGTGTGGGTGTTCACAGAGCGGAGGGTCATAGGACATATACGACCATATGCTCAAAGTGGAAAAATAAGTAGTAAATAAGTACTTTTACTGGCCAACAGTTTATTGGCATTATTAAACAGAAAATTACAAATCTGTTTCCAAGGTGATTGAAAGGTCACATGAACGAGATGACAGATATTCACCCGTGCAGGTCTCATTAAGCAAATCATCTTATTAGCTACTTAATTGTGTCACAGCGACAATATCAATGTAGTTTAGGCTATACATGAAACATTATTCAGCCAAGCATGCTGGTTGACACCATAAACGCAAAATCTGTTATATCACTCACAGATCCACATGCTTTATCATCCTCTGGTTGCTGTTTATGTTTGAAATGCTCTCCAGTTGCGAGCTTAGAAGTGGGGTGGTTGGAGACGTCAAGGACATTGGCTCTGAGTTTCAAACTAAAACAACATGTCTGTTGGATAAGCTAGCTACACTGCAAACATGTCAAGGAGTGTACTTTAAATAAAGGTTTACTCAGGTAGGCTAAACTATTCGAAATCAGGCAAGAAGAATCACATTACTGTTATTCTGCTTCTTGCCTGATTTCGGTTAACATAGCCGAAATAGAGATATAAATATACTGGACACATTGCTTTTAGAATGTGTCCAGCAGCTTTCTTGTTTACAGGTCAGGTTATTGTGTAACTAATGCGACTACTTACGGTATGTGAGCTGAAAAGTAATCGTTAAGAGCTTTGTAGATATCAAGATATCTTGTCATGTAACAGTTTAGTGTGTATTGGTACACTTGACCTATAGTTTGAAAATACCGCATATGTTGCTGCAAACTGCAATACCATAACACACACACATACATACACACCAGTTTATTCTACTTTGACAAGTGAAATCTAAACAGGATGATTCAGACACACTATCCCATAAACACATGGTCCACCTCTGTGTGATAAAATGTTGTACTGACATTTAAAGGTGTAGTAAGTAATTCTAGAGAACACTTGCTATATTCAAACTCAAATCAAAATAAAAACACTTTACCCTTCGTTGCCAGAGGGTTTTCCCTCAGTAGCGCTGCTCTACACATTGGAAATGCATTGAGAAGGCTAGGATATTTTTTATTGTTTTGTTTATGTTCCTATTTACAGAGCCAGGGCTGTGTAGAAGTACCGGATTATATTTTCTGTATGCAGAGAATGGTGAGCTAGCAAAATGCGCAGAGATATTTGGTGAATTTGACAAAAAGTATATTATCTTACAATTGACTTGCAATAGCTGAATTAACATTTTATTTACTGTTAATTTGTCTGTTTTGTAATAAATTCTGTGTTGCCTTTAGAATATGCATTTTCTGCGTATTGTGTGTTAGTAAGCATCGTTATGTCCAGAGGGTGATGTAACAAACAAAGCAAAATAAACACACATGCTGTTTGATATTCTTTGCCGTGGTCCAATGGTGGACTTCCTTTACAGATTTACATTTTCATATGATACAGTAACACAAGTACGTACTCCGCATATGTACGTGCACACTTGCATGCCACACACAAATGCAGCACAGAACCAGCCCAACCTATTTATATGCAGTAACTTTCTGTAGAGAACTAACAGTTAAATCCACTGTTTGATTATTAAAGTGGTGTGTGTGCGTGCGTGCGTGTACTGTGTGTGTGTGTGTGTGTGTGTGCATGTGTGTCAGTGTATGTAAGCCATCTGGCCATATGGAGAGATAAGAGTCAGCCGGTGGTTGGAGCGGGAATAACCAATCGATTTCCTCCTCCTCTGATGTCACAGACAGGACGGTTTGCATTGTTGAAGTGTTCCCCTTGCAGGAGAGAACAAGTCTACGCTGAGAGTGTGGCCAGTTAGATTAGTCCTAATCCACTAGGAGGTGACTAAACTAGAACATCCCTCATTCGTGGTAGAAAAATGCAGTGTTTTACACCAGTAAAAAGTCTCTTAGTTTGTCTATACGTATTGCGTGCTAATAAGCCTTTGTATGTCCAGAGGGTGACGTTGTAAAAAAACACAGGAAAATAAACACATATGCTGTTTGATATTCTTTGCCGTGGTCCAATGATGGACTTCCTTTACAGATTTACATTTGCATATGCTACAACAACACAAATCCAGTATGTATAAACAATATTTTAAACAATACTAATAATACATTTTATTTATGATGCCTTTCAAAACACTCAAGGACATCTTTCATTACAAATAGGCAAATACATAAATATAAAACATTAGGCTGAGACACATATACATTATGTATGTATGTATGTATGTATACATTAAAGGTGTAGTCAGTGATTGTAAGCCAATCCACTTTGTCATATTCCTCATGGCCCGCTAGCTGCCCATTCTGTGTGCATGTTGAACAAATAATGTTTCTACACCACAGATCCGGCTCCGTAGATACGAGCACAGTGTTGAGTGGTGCAGACCGCACCGTTCAAATGCCCATGAAGCATTTGTTTTGGTCTGAGTTGCTGATGCTTAGTATGACATCTAGTGGCAGACTAGATCATATATCATACAGTATATACAGTTGATGCTTTAAAGAGACGCTTGATTTATTGTTGTGGCTGAATGAACATGAAAGTCAGTGTTGAAAATTAGGTAATTTGTCTTATCTCTCCATTGTCTATATATTATGTCAATTGTGTGTATTGTTAATGATTTATAGGTAATTAAAAAAGGTTTTCTAAAGCAATTATTATTGTACTATTTTTTTTTTTAAAATATTAACACAATTAGTCAGACTAGGTGAACAACTGCGCAAACTCACTGAAATTATGCTGTGCACCAAATGACACACTAAAATAAGGGGAATGCCTTTAGTCGTCTAGAGTGTACAGTGCACAACTCAAGCTACAGTCCCATTCTTAAACACTCTAAACCTTTATTCTCAGAAACGGTTTACTCAAAACAAGAGTAAACTGAGGCAGTTGAAATATTTGTGGTGCGGGTCACTTCAACATTCATTTGAGCAATACAACTTTTCTTTTCTAAATAAGTTCCATTGTGCAATCATATTTATCATTGTTTTGGAGACAACTTTGAATTCCACCCAGTGTTTTGCTTTGTTAATCAGTGCTAAATACCAGCCAATCCCTGGAGAGATACAGCTGCCATGATCTCCATGACTTGACATGGCAAGCAGAAAATAACTAATGCTAATAAGTTAGGAATTACTCTTTGGGGCTATGTTGGGCTATGGGGCTATGGGGCTGTTTTCAGCCTGTAATACTATTATATTCAGGTGCCTGTATACTGTACAATAACATTCTGGTGCTGTCCAATAGCCTTAAAACACTCCACTCTAAATCAAAATATAATTTACTGGCAGGACCTCAACCTGCATGTGTGAATCAAAATAAGATATCGTCTGAAGGTAGGAATATAAAAAAGATATTCTCTGAGGACAATTATTTTCAGAGGAGACCTGCATCAGTCCAAAATTCCTGATATAAGCTTGGCAAAGGGCTGATCCAGAGGGAATGGATTGCAGCGCGGAAAAGCATAGCTGGATGAACTCTTGAAAAAACACAATATACAATAAGGTATAGTTTAAAGGTCTAGTTATCAACTGTAAACTAAAAACCCATTTTGTCATATGCATCAAATATCTCCTAACTCTCAGCTATCTTTCTGTTGTGCATAGGCTATTGTAACAATAATCTGGTATTTCTACACAGCCCTGGCACCGTACAGTAAATAGGAACACAAACAACATGGCCATAGCCTTCGCAATGCATTTTCATTGTGTGGGGCGGTGCTTCTATGGGAGTAACCTATGGCATTGAAGGGAGATGTTTTTGTTTTAATTTGAGTTGAAGTCAAGCATTCTTGAGAATGACTTAACCTTTAAGCAGAGCCATGGAAAGAGAGAGTTATGCAAACAGAAGTTCTACATTTTCAAAAATCACATGGTTCATGGAGAGGCAAAACCTAAGGCCAAAAAAGTTAATATATTTATATACATATACACAGATATATGCTATTATATAACTTAATAAATGCACCAATTTACATTTAAAATAGAATGTATAGTGTATTTTTAGTATTTATGCTAACTTCCGGGAACTATTTTGAGGCTCTGTTGCTGTGAAAAAACGGTCCATTGGAGTGAACGGAGATGACACAACTCACTCTTTACATGGCTCTGCCTTTAAGGAATGAGGTTGCCCAAGGAGTTCTATATACTGTAGTCATTAAGTTATTTATTATATTTATCCTGTTTGCTATATGTGTAGCGGTGGCCAGCCGGTAGCTGTGCGGTGCTAATCCTCACTCTCCGACACCTCATAGGACGTTCTGGCGATGCAAGCCAGAGCCCATGGGGAGATCGGAGTTCGATTCCCGGAGGGGGACGGACGATCTCCGTCACATATGGTGTGTCATAGCATCTGAAATCTTGTGCCAACTGCTGACAGCTTGTTCAAATACACATAATGTCTGACTGTGTTTATCATATCCCATTCCAGGAGTTCACTGAACAGAGAATAGGAAAAAGAGACTTTTGCCCTTTGCATCTCAGGAAAATGAAACTAACTACTGCTGCAATTTAAATTTAAAAAATCTGGCATTATCGTTTATGACAGTGATGATGGTAAAATATGTTCACAATTCTCCACTGAAACACGTAGGCTACTGTAAATTATCTGAATCGTATACAAATTACTATATCAGATGTGTATCCAATTGCGTCTGTGAAAAGAAAGTACAGAAGCCAGGTTTTGGTGGCCTTTAAATAATTTGTATGACTCACGTAACTAAGCCAAGTCAATGAAAATGTGACATGGACAAGCATGCAGCCACATTGAATTACAATAAACATCTTGTGGTTGACTTGGTCATTACCCACGTATGGTGTCAGCGGACTAAGGAAACCAGGCTTCTGACAAATCCCCGGCTTTCTATCCCGTGCAGACTTGTTGGGATATAGTCAGGTATGGGTGCCTAATATGCCAAACAATCAATACAACGTGTTACACAAGCAGATTTGTTGGTTGTGCCTTGAAAACAGAAAAGCTCTGGCCACTCCTAAACGTTTGGCATTCCTCCCCCCTCCACGCACACGCACGGAGGTGGAAGGGTGGTGTTCTGGGGGCGCTATAGCTCAGTTGATTAGTGTAGAACGCCTAGATTATAACCAGATTATAACTAACATCTACGGCTCGCTTCTTCCTATTTCATATACATAAATCGTTTTGGTCAAAGGCCAGGCTCCTTTAATTTCACCGAAAATACAAGAGTAACTCAGTGTCAATTATTTACTATCTGGGATTAAACATTAAATACTATGTTGTAACCACCTGCATCTAACATTTTTGTTATAGCTCCTTCATAAAAGTATTTGCGGTTTAAAGGAGCGCCGTTAAAACGCAGACTGAAGCCTACGTAGTACGTATGTGATTGGCGGACGGTTTGGTCTGGTCACCTGCTACTTTCCATCCAGACAGCAGCGGTGCCGTCGCAGCCCCTCTGTAGAAACATCCAGCAGTAAAACACAAACCCCCCCTGTTGAGAAGCGAGCTACCCTTTGTGTCAAACAGCTCTACAAGAAGAAATGTTACGTGCGAAATGTTCGGATTGATAACAGCAACGAGCAGGTCTGTTGAAAGTTGAACTGGCAGCAGGGGAGGATTTTCTAAAGCTTTGATCCACACGTGGGGACACGTCGCTAAAAACTGGTGAGAGACGAGTGTCTTTATATGCTTTGAGTTTCGACTAAATGAGTTAGGATGCGGAACTTTGTTTCAGTTAAAGTTAACGTTTGTAGCTCTGGTTTTGTAGTATTACATTTGTTTTGTATCTTTGGGACGCGCGTCTTCCTCGGGTAAACAGTAGGACATTCTGTTTTTGTCTTGTGTGACTGGCTAGTACGCACGCAAGTACATTTTGTTTTTAGCCAATATTTATGTTGTAGGCAGCATATACTCTGATATGAAATCCATTGTCAGAGTATAGGATCAGTTGGGAATATTTTTGATGTATCAATCGCGGCTGAATAGGTCTAGATGTAACTCAGAGCGATGCTACGAACCCTTCACCTTCCAGTTTAAATCATAAAATATAACTTTGTTACACCAAATGCTGCATTTCCTGCAAATATTCCACTAATCTTTCACGAGTGTCATAAATTTGGCTTCTGCCCAGTTTGTACGGTACTGTAATTGCGTGTGCGTGTGTGTGTGTGTGTGAGTGAGAGAGGATATTCTTATAAATGTCATTGCTTTCAATGGAATTACCTCAACTCTGTATATCTCATAAGCGTATCTTATTATGGTCCATGATTCACATGATATTTCACATTTTAACAGGACAAAAAGGGTGTAGCTCCATTCCAGGTGGCTAAATAATGCTTTTAGATTTACCCCCATGCTGCTGTAGGCCAACTGTATGTCTCAGAACATTAGATTAAAGTCAAGTCTAACAACAACACAATGTGAAATTTGGTCTTATGATTTGTGCTTGCCAATTGAAAGTCCCACACTGTGGTTATAACCTTTGAAGTTCTCAAGCAACAATATCAGGATGTTTAATTTGTATTATACTCAAATCTTCAAAGTGATATTGGAAGAAGGATGCTGTTTTGGTCCAAATGTGTGTGTCTGTGTGCGTGTGCGTGTGTGTGTGCGTGTGTGTGTGTGTGTGTGTGTGTGTGTGTGTGTCTCCTTCTCACTGGGAGTTTGTAAAAAAAACTGGATTTTTCATTTTGAATTCATCTGCGGACTTGCCCTGTGTTTTTTGTATATCTATACTCTGTGACAAGCTTAAGATGATGCGGAAAGCTCCCGGTTAGCTGCGTTAGTTTGATAATCCTATTCCTGTGCTTTGCTAGGTGCTTTTAGCTAACCAACTTTGGTTAAAAATATGACTTGTTCCCGTGAAAAGTTTATTGTGCAATGTGCTCTGACATTCCATAAGCGGCTAAACCTGTCACCGCACTCGAGTCATATTAACGAGCCAATTAAAGTCAGAATTTAAGATGAAACCGCTGACAAGCGTCTTCCCTGTGTGTGTTGTCACTTTCCCAGCTTGTTATGTTGCCAGGGGACAGTCCTTCCTCTTCGGCGGACCATCTTGAGGACAGACTTTTTATTTCCTTCTTCGTCTGCGAAACAGAGGAACAGAAAACGAGCGGTGACAGGTTGTGATGAAATGCGCTGATTCATCACACTAAGACTCGTTCTGCTGCTTGTGGTCTGTGACTGACATCAGCAGACTTGACAACAGCTCCTAATCACAGACTGTTTTTAGAGATTACATAAATACTATTTCATGTTATGCATAGCCTACTGTTAAACCTTTGGTTACGGCAAATTCATTTTCTTGTGTTTATTGAATGTTGTACGCGATACATCACATCCACACAGGGTTCTCTCTGGCAGACACTCGGGTACAGTAGATTACAAATATCCATGGAAATGTAATATGACAGAAAGTGCTATTTCGGTGTGTGGAAATTGGTTCAGAGGGGGACATTCCCAGCCCGGGATTTCCTCTCACTCTGCTTTCTCCGTCTGCTCATATATGGAGAAGGTGATTTCGATAATTCTCTACACATTTTCCCAATACCCACTGAGTTCTGTGAACCTGCCCCCACCCCCCATTCTCTCCCATGCAGACAGTGCTAAACCATGCCCACTCCTCCACCGTATGTTACACTTTTGTTAGCACTTAAGTAGTCTCACGTAGCCAGACGCTCCTAGCCAGTCTGCTAACCTAGCCAGAGCTGGCTATAAGTTAGCCAGAGCTGGCTATAAGTTAGCCAGAGCTGGCTATAAGTTAGCCAGAGCTGGCTATAAGTTAGCCAGAGCTGGC
>JAODLL010012623.1:8688-29104 GCA_026546735.1 Forbesichthys agassizii | reverse complement strand
CCTTATTGTTCTACAGTGAGAGAGAGAGAGAGAGAGAGAGAGAGAGAGAGAGAGAGAGAGAGAGAGAGAGAGAGAGAGACAGCCTCTCACAGCCTGTCACATCATGTGACAGCCTGTCACAACCTGAGAGACTGTGGCTGACTTCTTCCCTGCATCAACCACCATGCATTCATGTCAATAGGGAACTGTCTGTATGTATAACTGAACTGTATGTTCAATGTATATAATGTATACATTTTTGTTTTATTTGTTTTTGTTGTTGCTTTGGCAAAATAAGAAATTAGAAATAGAGGAGGAGGGAGAGAGAGAGGAAGAGAGAGAGAGAAAGAAAAAATCAAAGGTATAATACTTTGGCAATATGTACACTGTTACATCATGCTAATAAAGTGAATGAATTGAATTGAGAGGGAGAGAGAGAGAGAGACACTCAATATTTATATTTTCTTGTCACATATTATGTTAAGACCATGTCATATTATAATACATGTGCTGTAAGGATTGCAGTGTTTCAAATAGGAGCTATCCAGGTGGAAGGGTCACTGCTTGACCCTTCCACCTGTCACATGTCACCTCTTCTATTCTTGTGTACTGCTAACTATGCATTTCTGTACCTAGAACAGACAGAATCTGACTATTAGGAGAACAGAAGTAGACCATTGCTTAGCAACGCCAGATGACCTTGCAGATGGTCTCTGGACAAAGCTAATCAATTACATTGTAACTGACCAGCACCTTAGAAGGTTCTGTTCTCAAATAGATAGACTGTGTGACAACATGCCACTGTCCCGTTTTGGGGCAGTCAGCCCTATGCTGTGATTTATCATGTATTGTCCAATTGTGCTCTGTTTCACGGTGTTATTGACGTCATTGCTACATCTAAGCCGCGACCTTAGATATCGAGAAGCCTTACAAACTTTTTGGCCAAGACTCTCAGGAAGGCATGGGGTTTTGAACATAACATTGTATTATTTGGTGTTGTTAATAACTTCTGAAGCTGTGACCTTTAGATACCTAAGAAGCCTTACACACTTCTTGTGTTCAAGGGGATTTCAGAATGAATTGACCCAACAAATACATAAACACACGCACACTATAGGGATTACATGGATCTGGACGGTAATACCGCTACAGTAACTGGAACTTTCATTAAAGGAACATTCTATTTGTGTGTGGAATTTATTCTGTGATTAAACTCAGCAGTACAAAAACATGCTGCATTATAAGGGGCATGTTACTTGGTTTGTGGTTTCTCTTTGTGTGTGTGATAAATAAACATACTGCACTCAAATGTTCGTTTGACTTACAAATCATTCCAAGGCATTTAATTGCCTACTTAGGTTCAATGTTCCCAACCTCAACCAGTATTACAGAGAAGCTCCACCAGAGATGAAGATCTCACAGGCCCGTTTGGGTTTACCAGGTCTGTCCAGGGTCAATCCCCACCCCTTGACCCCACTCACCACTAGATGGAGGTCAGTAGCCAGCTCTGCCCTTCTCTTCACTCAAGTGTCTAAAACATGCGGCCTCAGATGATACGATCACAAAATAGATCATCGATCTCCCTAGGGTGCTCTGATACCATGTACACTTATGAGCATCCTAATGTCGAACATGGAGCATCCTTATGTTCGGACAACATTTTATGAACCACAAGACTCCAGACAACACAGCTCTGAGGATCATAGGGGCACACAAACCTCTCCACCATAAAATGGTGATGGTTCCTGGAGAGGACCTAACTAACCTAGCTGCTAGCAACTAACTAACTAAACTAGCTAGTTAACCCTACCATGTAGCTAACTAACTAATTAGCTAACACGGCGGCTCCAGAGACCGCCGGTGAGGGGCTGACCTAGCTGCTGGCGCCCCCTGCACGCCAGTAGATGCCAGTAGAATACGGTACAGCGCATTAAGTGGCCGGAAGGTTAGAAAAGCGCTATAAAAATGCAGTTAATTTACCATCTGAAGAGCTTCTCAGCTACAGTATCTGCAGATGGCTGCCTTAGCTACAGTCTGTTGACAGATGCTGGGCCGTGTACCTAGAAGACAGACATCTTACAGGTTAAACTGTTTCTATCTCATTAGTCTCTCCATCAGTCTCTCACTATTTCGTCATCTTTTTCCTTTCCTAAACTATTTACCTGTGCAAGCCTATATTGAATTGGCATTCACATTGTGCCCCCTAGTGTTCTGGCATTAAATTAACCCAAATTAATTATGTATAAAAAATAAAGAAATAAATGAACACCCATATCGGCTTGTTTATTTCTGTAATCTGGAAGGTTAAATGTTTATGACTGTACAAAATGACATCGCAAATGTAGCTATAAAGGTTAAAGCTGTCTTGATAGACTAATTGTGCAGTATTCTGTGTTTCCTGTGCAGTTCTCACTGATGATAACCTTTCCAGAGAACTTTCTAGGCATTCTGCTGTTCTGCGCATGAGTCATGGCAATTGGCTTCATTCAGGTACCTTCTGCCCAGTTGAAGTATATTTGTTTTATATTTATTGAGCTGAATTTATATAATATTAGGTATATAATTTTATATACCTAGTATTGTAAATATGTAAATGTTATATCAATTTATACAGGCATAAAATTAAATGTTGCTTTTAAATGCTTTTTCGTGAAATCTTTAGTAAAGCCTTCATATACTAATAATATAAATACTGTGTATAATCAGCAGACTATGTTTGATAATGGGGAGTATGTCACACATACTCACAATTGTGAATTAAATTAGACATGACAAAGTGGATTTGAGCCTTCATAGTGGTTAGAAATAAACCAAAAAAATGTAGATGCAATTAAACTGCAGTGCTTTAATTGCTCATTTCAGTCTTTCCATTTATTTTAAGCAGTAACTATACAGTACGTGTTTAACAGATTTGACCTGCGAACAGCCATTTTGGGCAGTAATTGGTTGTTGTGCATGTCAATCAAAATTCCCCTCCTGCCAAATAGGCATGTATTGACATAGTTGTTAGCCAAGGCTGTGTTCCAGGCTTGTGTCAAGGCTTTTTTAATATATTTTATGTTTTCATTGTATTGCATTTAAAGGTATTTTGTATTGTCTAGCTGATGTAATGTCTGAATTATGATTAATTATGCCTTAAGAATCAATGTTTTTACATCAAAATATCAAAACACACTTTGTTGCTTCAGAAAATTTACTGTGACTATCATAAGATGTATCTTACATGTTGTAGGTTAATTATTAGTATTCTAAATGTGATTTGTTGCCCAACTAATTATTAATTTTGATAGTTTAATTAATACATTTATTTTCTTAATTTTTATTTTGTTACGAACATTTAAAAAAAAGCATACAATAGTACCATTAAATTACTATTTATAACATGAATGTCTCCATTCTCCATAACAGCTTCAATGACGGCTAATACTCATCAGCCATGTTTTCTGTTGTCTATATAATATTTTTATGGTATCTGCAATACCGCTCCCGCTGCTCCGATTCTCCGGTCCATCTCCCGCTCAAATGTCTCCTCACTCGCGAAGAAGACCCTGAGGTACTTGACCACTTGAGGTGAACCATGGCCTCAGATTTAGTGGTGCTAATTCTCATCCCAACCGATACAGTGAGTGCTGGAGGTCACAGACCGATGATGCCATCAGGACCACATCATCTGCAAAAAGCAGTGATGAGATCCCCAGGTCACCGAACCGCAACCCCTCCCGACCACGACCACGCCTCGATATCCTGTCCATGACCATGAAACGAGTCTGATTTACTGCCGAGAATTCTTACACAGCTCTAGCTTTGGGCATATAGAATTTGGATTGCCCTTAAAAGCGAACCCCTCACTCCATACTCCTGCAGCCTCCCAAATTATTCTTATTATGCCTTCTCCAGATCCACAAAACACATGTAGACCGGAAGGGCATACTCCCAGACCCCCTTTAGTATCCTTGAGAGAGTAAAGAGCTGGTCCGTTGTTCCACGACCAGGACGGAGCTGCAGGGTGGCTGCTCTCGTAGACACGTTTTCTCGTTCAAATCTGGCCCACTCGAATTTGTAATTGAATAGCCCTGCTCTATAGGTTTATGTTTGTGTGTGAGCACCTTATGCCACCTTTTAAAATGTGGCTAATACTGTATGTTTTTCTTTCATGTAATACGGGGAAAAGTAGCAGGTCAAAGTGTTTCACATGTTGGTTGGTTAATTCTGTGATAAAATGGAGTGCATGGGTCTTTTAAAAGCCTGTAGATAATGTTACTTGACACTTCATTGGAATTAAGAAGTGTGAGTGAAGGGCTAATGTTGTGCCTCTTCATCTTAACAGTGTCCAACACTTCAGCTGCAGCTAGGTGTGTACATGCCTCTTCTGCATGTGAGAATTCACTTTTCTTGTTTGATTAAGAATCAAACAAGCCAATTTGATCAGGTCGATCTACTCAATCCTTCAATTGAGCTCTTTCACTGGACAAGGGTACACGTGTACACTGTTTTATATTGCAAGTCTGACTCTGAGAATGGTATTGGATAAAGCTTGTGCTTTATCCAATGGTTCTTTAATGGTTCTTTAATGTATTGTTAAATATGTTTATGGCTTCCTAATTTCCATTCTCATTCATTTACAGATTCAAAGTTCAAGATACATTCGCACTTCTGTTTGCATGTTTGATGCAAAATATTTTCTCTGTTTAATCTTTGTTAGTAAAATAGTTGTAGCAGTCACGGTTCGTCTGTGTTAGCTGGTAGGTTCCTGTGTTTCCAAGGTGTTTCCAAGGTGGATCGTCACAGTACCTCTTCTGAAACAAGACTCTACTTTAAGATATTTTCCATTAGAAGAACTGAATAGATATGAATCTTCCCACCCTGTTGCTGTAAAAGGAATAATGGTTCCATCTTAATGTATAAAGTATGTAAATATTTTTTTTTTCTTTTAGATGTGATCATTGCTAATAAAAATCATGTCGTTTAGGCCATTATGCTAATTGTTTTCACAAGATTGATAGGTAAAGTTACTAAGCAATACACCTAAAATTTGTGAAATCATATTGATATGTAAAGCTCACAAAGAAACTTCAGGACATTGGTATATAGAGTCGGTTCTCACAAAAGCTAAATATGTAACCCTGCTAAAAAACATGAGGTGCTTTATTAGCAGCTGTATGTTCTTTACCTCTTTGTAGTGAAGACCACTTTGAACACACTGAACTTTAGAAAACATACTATAAGTTCAGTATTAGTTCGATTGTGTGTAATTCACCTGCCATGGGACTGCAGTTGAAAATCAGTAGGTTATTGCTAAACTGACACACATACAGAAATGTGTATTAACCTGCACTGTTCCTGTAACTCAAATGCATTTAATAAAACGGGACAACCTCTTATCCAAATGACAATGTTCTATCATGCTGAATAACGAAGTAGAGAAATTGTTAACTTGTGGCAATTTTCTCCTCTAGCTGTTTTTGCGTAAGACAGACGTTTTCATTTTAAGGTGAAGTTCCGTAAGGAAAGGCTGCCTCTGTTAGTTCATTATTCAACCCGCAACAGGCTCTGCGAGACTACTAATATACAAACGAGTAGAAAAATGTACGAGTGGCAACAATTTATTTGAATTTTTTTTTTTAACTGTAGAAGGTATTAACAAAAAATGTAGTTATCTAAATTTAAGATATTACCCGTTGGCCGCCGCCTGTAAACCCGCACTTGTCAATTCCGTTGATGATTATGTGTGAGACCAAGCTCATACGGAATACAAAACCATTGCCGGAGTTTCGTGTGTCACAGCCTGCAATGCCCAATTTCTAGCGGCAAGACATGCATTTCGTACCGGAAGGCGGCGGTCCATCGCCTGGTCAGTTTTTCATTCGCGTATGTGTGACCGCAGCTGGGTACGGTCATGCGCGAAATTGACAGCTGCCAATATTCGCATCCCGTACACTTCCATGCTATGCGAACGAAGGAGCGAATAAAACCTTCGCTTCCTGTGGCGAAGCAAAATCGCATCTCAACACAGCTGAACTTTGACCGCTAATTCGCAGCCTCAACCAAGCAAGGACGCATGTGTGGCTCACCCCACGGGGCTTCAATTGGATGTAGTTTTGTTAGCGAGACCGGATGGAATGGAGGATACTTTGATTATGAATTTTGCATCGGAAGGCGATGATTCGTCGCCTTCCCAGTTTTTCATTCGTGCATGTGTGACCACAGCAGCTTAAAGTAATCAATTTGGATGGCAAATGCAGGCTGATCATTATGGGGGACCAGGAGGACCCCACAACGCGATGGATACTAAATCACCGGCCGTTACCGACAGTTTGTCAAGGCGGTTAATGAACAAATAATCTGATGGTGTGATCAAAAACATCGACAGAGCTGCAGAGGAGGCGGTGTTCTGCCAGGATCAGAGCCGCGTCTACGGTTCACTCGAGCGCAGTGAGCGTGAGGAGGCGTCGAGGGAAATTTAAAAGACAGGTTGTTTGTTTGCACTGATTTTAAAGTGGATGTGGTTCGCATCGATGGAGAAATGGTCACGTTGCAGGCGTGATTCTCACCCAGACCCGGTCTCTGGGTGGGCACAGCCGGATTAAAACCAGTCGGCTAATCGGTTGTCATTTTCCCCGCCGGGAGGCGATGTCAGCTTTCTGCCGGCACCTGCACGCGTCGGCCGTGGCCTCAGCACCACTCGAGCTGGATAGCGACTGCATGGAGAACCTTGTCCCGGATCCGGCGAACAACGCGCAAGACCCGGACGGTTTTGAGAGTGGCCAGCTGCTACACAACAACAACGGATCCGGAGGACTCGGGATGGCGCTGGAAGAAGAGCTGGCCATGCTGGCTGGTGAGAGGGACGACGAGGAAGGCTTGTCAGACCAAGAGGAACCTACATTAGGACAAAATACAGACTTGCTGTCGCTCTTCCGTGAGAAGGAAAAGGACTTGGTTTTAGCTGCTAAACTCGGCAAGGCATTGCTGGAGAGAAACCAAGACCTAACCAAGCAATATGAAAAAATCAACAGAGATCTCAACGATAAATTAGAGGTAAAAAAAAGTACATTGATTTATAAATCCCATATATGTAGCCTATAGGCTAAATTGGTTTTAGGCCTGTTTTAGTTCAGGCCAAAGTATTGAGCTCCTTCATATTATACACATTCAAAATGTAACAAACCTTAGTTTTAGTAGGGCTGTCCGAATACCATTTTGGTTTCAAATACTTGATGGTATTTACGAATGAGTATTTGAATACTTTGATTTTGAAATACTAATTAGAAGCACCCAACTATGATTCATGTTTCATAACCTGTTAACAATCAGACAGACCAGACCACCAATAATAGTGTGTATAGTCCAAAAGCAATCAAATACGAGCTTGTTACATTGGCAAGGGTCCATACAATCCAGTCAAATATTTAGTACAAAACACATTGCATTAATACATACTTTTATATTAGCAGGCAGACCTAATCTTCCATTCATAGCTTCAGTGAGCATACATGTAAACATAGGCTGCTTTGACTGACACAACAATTGACACAATTAGAGCTGTCCAAAGAACATATATATTAGCCAATAAAGGTGTGTGTTTAATGAATAGCCCCAACAGTAGGGATTCATGAGGAACCATGCATGCATAATGTGAAAAAAGTAAATACTCGAATCACAATATTTAAACTTTAATACATACCCAATGAACCCGAATAATCAAGTATACTTTATAGCCTAGTTAACATACTCAGCTAAAGTTATGCCTATCCTGATCCTCTGTTTACAACCAAATATTGCTTAGAATTGACTCAAAACCTAAAATGTATAGATAGGCCTACATAATACAGAACACATTCCTCAATAGACAATTATTCTGGGCCATTCCGTTCTACTACATTGGGGACAGCCCTATTCAGCCACACTAGCCTAGATAAGTAGGGCTTTTAAACATGTTTCATATAAAATTCCCCACCCCCAGACCAGCACATGGCTTGAGGAAAAACAAATACTAATCTCCTGCAATAGCCTAATATCCAGTGCTCATACTGTAGCATATCTAGTGTACATCTGTTCAGCTCTTTGATCCAGATTGCTTTGCTACAGCTTAGTTGGATACACCCAGACACTTCGAATAATATTCGCAACATTTTTCATTCACGCTTTTCTTAGCAGTGGACAGTGTTTTGATGCTGTCTGGTTAAATTCATTGACAAGGCTTTCAACTAAACACAAAAAAAGACTCTTAATTCCTTCCTGTTATAGTAAGACCCTATCATCTGAACCTTGAAGGCCAGAGTCCATTTTCATACTGTCATACCATTCCATAACATACTGAAATGCAATTTCATTTTCCCATCTAGATTTATAGGTTTAGTCTGTGCTTTGAAAGTCACCCAAAATAAAAAGTATGATGGACATTCTTTATACCGTACAGAAATGTCAACAATTCTGAAAACTAGAGTAGGGAAGTTGGGCTTCTTTGTAGATGATGTTTGGTAGATAGGTGTTTAGTCCAAAATCAGCCATAGGGATGATTTACAGCACATGAGATTTAAGTAAGATTTTGAAGATAATGCTCAAAATGGTCATGTCATATCTTGCAGTTCCACTGTTTGGTTTCAAATCCATTTTTTAAATTGCCTAACCTGACATACTACAGTAGCTAAAGCCACTGCCTTAGTGCAGACCAATCCTGGTCCTAGAGAGCCGCTGCCCTGCATGTGTAAGATGTCTGCCTGCTCCAACACACCTGATTCTAATGAATAGCTCGTTACATTGACCCATTCATGTGAATCAGGTGTGTTGGAACAGGGAGACATCTAACACATGCAGGGCAGCGGCCCTCCAGGACCAGGATTGGGGAACCCTGCCTTAGTGGATGGATGTTTTTAAATGGCTTTGAAGTGGAACAGAGGAAACTTCACGTCACAGTGGATAGGTTTTCAACGTTAGCAAAGGTCTCCGAGGCCCAGTCAGCATCTAATCCTTCCCGGCGCCGTCTTTCCCGGCAGCACCTGGAGCAGGAGAAGCACGAGCTCCGGCGACGTCTGGAGAGCCGCGAGGGCGAGTGGGAGGGCCGCGTGGCCGAGCTGGAGACGGACGTCCAGCAGCTGCAGGGCCAGCTGGAGCGCCACCAGGCCACGCTCAGGGACGCCGACAGGAACAAGAGCAAAGCCATCAGCGAGCTGTCCGAGCAGAACCAGAGGCTGCTGGAGCAGCTCGGCAGAGTGAGTGTGTGTGTGTGTGTGGTCTGGCTGTGGCCTCAATCAGTTCAGATTAAATCCTCCTGGCTGACTTACCACAAGGTGTTAAACCAACCCCAGCATTCTATCTCTTTGTAAAATGAATCTGGATTAAGATAGCTCTTTTTAACCCTCTTCAGTCATGCTGAATCATTTAGAGTGATTGGACCGAGCTCTTAAAGCTTCTCTGCTATATTGATTTATTTGATTGATTGACAAGTATGAGAAGAAGGGTAGAGAGAGAAGAGACGGAGAAGGTATAAACCTTAAGATAAAATAACTTTAAAAATAAGAGAATGGCGCTTTATTGGTTTTTAGAGAAAGGAGGAAGCTATCTTCTGTGCTCCTGCAGGCTGTGTGTGCGTGTCAGGAGACGCGGGCCAGATCATGCTCTGCAGGTTGATAGATGTTAAGGTGCCAGCGTTATACCAACAGCTGACTTAATGTTTCATGGTATTTTACCACAGCCGCAAGGCAATCTACACTAAAGACACCTACTCCGTTCAGAATTAATGTTCAATTACCACCTGGCTTGATTCTCACGTTAGCATAATTAGCACCTTTCAAAACACCTCTGTACTGTAGCTCCATACCTGGCCGTAAACCGTGGGGCTCTAGTGACACTGTGGGCTGCTGCGTCGAGACAGTAGAGGGGCCGTCACTGCCTGCGGTGGCTGCTGCCTTTCCTACAGGCAGGGAGGAGACATGCTGCCGTCAGGCACAAGAAGAGGGCTGGCTTGGGCTGTTTATAGCCCAGGCTGGTGCAGCCCTGCTGCTGCCTGACACCCACCCACCCTGGTCTAGCCCTGCCTCTCGTGGCCCTCTGTGATCAGCTGCAGACAGCCCAGCTTGCTCCTGTGCTATCGTCATGCTGCTGGATGCTGTGGATCCCAATGTAGGGATGCCAGGCTGTGTTGTTCCAGTGAATGTACTGCTTCGGTGTGGCCTTTCCACAAAAGAGCACCCAAAGCAAGAATTGTGTTTAAGGGAGAAGGTTTCTTGTGGCGTTTATGACCCAAGAGAAATGTTTGAAGCAAAAATGTTACTATTGTGCTGGGCCCCATGATTCACTGATTTGGACAGACAGACAGACAGACAGACTTGCTGGATAATGAAATGAATTAGGTTAGCCTCTTTCTCTTGTTCTCTTTCTCTCTCGCTTTCTGTCAGTATTAGTTAATAAGGAATTTGCTTTAGTGTTAAACAGATTTGTCCAGACGTACCCGTCAGCATTACATTTCTGTCTGTACATACTCTGCTGTTTAACCATTTACACATCATTAGATTGGCTGCATAGGCATACACACACACACGTTTTTCACTTGAAAAAGGGAAATTCATATAGGCTACAGTATATCGTGGATTAATTACACACAAAGTGAAATAGTTCAAGCCTGTATTTGTGTACATCTTGATGATGACTACAACTGACATCTTATGAAACCCCCAAGTTCAGTATGTCAGAGAATTAGAATATTGTGAAATAGTGCAATATTGTAGACCCAAGGTGTCACACTCTAATCAGCTAATTAACTCAAAACACCTGCAAATGTTTCCTGAGCCTTTAAATGGTCTCCCAGTCCAGTTCACTTGGCTGACTCGACAGTTGTGCAGAAGACAGTCATGGACACCCTCCACAAGGAAGAAGGCCTAAAAGAAATACAAATAAATAATTGCTGAAGAAGCTGGCTGTTCTGCTGTGTTCAAGAATTTTCAGAGAGTGGAAGGAAAAGGTGCACAAGCAACAGAGGATTGTCAAGCAAAGGCCATTCAGATATTTGGGGGAGCTTCACAAGGAGTGGACTAAGGCAGGAGTCAGTGCATCAAGAGCCACCACGCACAGACATATCAATGGGCTAAAACTGTCGCATTCCTCGTGTCAAGCCGCTCCTGAACCAAAGGCAACGTCAGAAGCGTCTTACCTAAGGCAGGCTAAGGAGAACAATAACTTGTCTGTTGCTCAGTGGTCCAAATACTACTTTTCAAATTAAAGTTAATTTTACATTAAATTTGGCAATAAAGGATCCAGAATCTGGAGGAAGAGAGGAGAGGTGCAGAATCCAAGCTGCTCACTGACAGTTTCATTTGTCAATTGAATTATTGAAATGAATTAAATTTGCCACAATATTCAACTGTATTGAGACGTGCCTCTATCCATACTGCGTGTGTGCCTGTTCCAGTATTCCTAGATGGCATAAAATGTGGTGCATATGCAGGTGTGTTGACTTTCCAAAACAATAGAGAACCTATTATATGCTAATTATGATGTTGGTATTGAAGTCATGCTGTGTCACTGTTATGAAATCACGTTTCATATGAGCTGACTTCTTGATCGTACAGTGGTGGTACAATATCAACATCACATTTGTTCCTGCTGGGTTCACTTCACGATAAGCTGTCACTAAGAAGGGAAAGATAAAAGAGCTGCCAATGTGATAAGAGAATATTTTTTAGAAGAAAAATCTCAGATTGTGTTTTCAAAGAGCAGACAAAACTTGCCAAACATTTTGATTCAGAAACCAACATACCTGTTTATTGCAGGTAAAAATGTAAATATTACAGTGGCAGGTTGGTTGGCTTTTTCTCTTGTATGCTATTAAAATACATATTCACAGGCAAATAAATCAAAAAATTTGACCTGTACATTTAGTATTTTATTCACAGGTTAGGCTCTGTTTGGATGGGGTGCCCTTGAATGGACTACTCCACATGAAGTGATTCCAGTCAGTAGGGAGGGTGGGGCAGTGAGGGGATTAGTGCATAATCCACAGGCAATACCCACGCCATATGCATTAAATCCAGAGCCCCAACAGCACTGTTCTCAGTAACACAACGCTTCCCCTGCTCAGTCATGACTCAACTAGTGAATAACCATTAACCATGTTAGGCCCTTACATACAACACTACTGTTACGATTCGTGTGTGTGTGTGTGTGTGTGTGTGTGTGTGTGTGTGTGTGTGTGTGTGTGTGTGTGCGCACACACATTCTCCAGTATTATTATTAATAATAATATGGAACACAAAAATGGAATACAGGCACTGTAACATGGTTGTATCTGAGTGTAGGACAGCAAATCTGTGGCACTCTAATCTGATCAGTGAAGCAGGGATGCTCCTCTAATGACATTACACGATTAGAGAACACGACAGAGGAAGTGACTCCCAACACAGACCTGCCTGTTGTATCACAGTGGTCAATGTGCTGCTGATAACCTCATATATTTAGCTCGTAGGTGTTCCTAGAAGCTCACCGTGATTGTGTTGACATTTTAATTTTATTATGTGGGGTTTAAATAGTTGACAAATGCTCCCACAACCATGCAACTATGGTATTCAACTTCTATGTCAGCCAATACACTTTTGTCAAATTCAGCAAACATCTACTCACAGTCCGTTCTGTATCTACACTGAAATCAAGTTTTCAGTTGTGCAGACCGCTAGTCTGGTGTAACCAGACCATATTCACTTTGTGATAACAGGTTTTCCACACTTGAATCTCAGCGAACAGAGCATCAAAAACGTTTTGACCCAATAGTGGGGCGGAGCCAGGCTAGCAGACCTACACTATTCTAGCTTTGGCAATGCGTGTGGGGCAGACCTTCTAAGGGAACATCACCCTATATGGCATTGAAGGGAGAGGGCTTATTGTTTTGATCAAGTTCAAATATCAACAATCTTTCTCTTGACTGACTGACTGACTCCACCTTTTAATAGGATATTAAACACAATGTAACCTAGTCTTTAATAAGACAAATAGCCTATAGCCTCCCATTTGCTTTCATAGCCATTTTGGCAGGAAGTCAAGATAATCTTGCAGAATGCTGTGCTATCACGGCGCTAACAGTCGCTTATGTCTTTTAGAGTGCTTGATTATTTCTTTTGTTTGCTGCTGTCTTGGAATCAGGGAAAGCCTTTTATAACAAGGCTGTATAACAAGTGAAATGTGTATAAAAATAGTCTAGTATAGCCTATTTAGCTGATAACTCTCCTTTAGCTCCAGTTTGTGTGCACTTCTAGATCGCAGATTTTACACTGACACAACGTGCCAGCGCAAGTCACGCATTCAGCTTCCCATGGATCCCGACGTCGAGACGAAAACACTAAAATGTTTAATTTGTGCAAATGATCTGTAGCTGTCTCGTGACGGGTGGGTCGGGCTACACGAACAATCAATTGTGGCGTTTGGGAAGGCTGGACCTAAAGTTCAATGCAAATATGCACGTACACACAATGAAACAAAAAGCCAATATCCGGACGTGTCTGGCGATTTATCCCGCCAGACACATTTCCTAGGTCCCAAAAAGTGGACATGACCTGGAAAAAAGAGGATGTGTGGTCAGCTTAATTAAGACACTATATGGCCCCCTCAATCCTGCCTCCCCACCCCCTTAACCTAACCTAGGGGCCAGGGCTTGTGTTGTGGTGATTATAATACTTACATACAGTTTACAGTGAAACATGACATAGGTATGGCTCATCACATTTATTAGAATGAAAAACCCCTTGGATTTAAAATGTCAAAACCATGCATGTATGCGTCAGCTATCAGTGAGTGGACTGCTCTGTGAGAATATTTTGCTAGCCACTTGATCGGTTTCACCATAGCACTATATATTTTAACGGGTTTGACCAATCACAGCCTTTTTTTGGCCTGATTGGTTCACCTTTTATATATACAGTATATGGCGCACACACACACACACACACAGGTTTGTCAATGGGCTTCACAATGGCAGACAAACGGGCTCCAGAGGGACGGAGGAGGGGATTGGTGTTGGGGTTTTTAAAAATCTTTCAATTTTTACTTTTTTTTTTTTTTTAGCTACTGTAGATCTTGTTGCAATTCTCACATCCTACCAACAGCAGTAGTAATTATTATTTTTATTGTTTATTTTATGTAGTAAATGTAAATCCAGTTTGAAACTGCAGCTTCCTTATCTAATAATAATAATAATAATAATTTATGAGAGCTTTGCTCTACTCAGTGTTCTTACAACCTGTTGGTGTTCACAGCCCAGTGCTCTAACTGACTCCTATCCTCCAATGGAGGATTTGGTTATGTAATAATGTCAAGGTGGGGGCTGCGTCTATCATATGCCTTGTCTAGACCAGACAGCGCTCCATGACAATGACTAAGGAAAGTACCAGAAACATCGAGAGACCACAGCTCAGCCGATGCCGGCTCTCCCAGGGTTTCTATGGCAACCGGAGTGCCGTGCTAACTGAAATTACACGTGGCGTTACCATGGGAATGTGCTCC
Organism: Forbesichthys agassizii; assembly: GCA_026546735.1. NCBI lineage: Eukaryota > Metazoa > Chordata > Actinopteri > Percopsiformes > Amblyopsidae > Forbesichthys > Forbesichthys agassizii. The sequence goes on along the minus strand of JAODLL010012623.1, from coordinate 14,638 downwards.
CCCCCCCCCCCCCGACAAACTGCGCACAATGCTACGGTGTGACACGTAGTGCTCTGACGCAACAGACGTGTGTGCGCACCATGGCGTGCAAGCACACACACACACACTGCAGCCCCTCTTATTACTCTACACTCAGATGGCCTGTACACTGAGCTCACTGAGTTTATCTTAGTTCTAGCTGATGCAAGATGCTCATTTCAATGTGGTTTGGGGATCAAGTGCATATTATTATGCTGTTCACCAGTAGGCTAGCATTACTAGTTAAAGGGGGAACCAACACATGTGACCACTCATTTAGAAAGTGAAGGAGTTCAAGTTGAAAGCAGAAGCAACGTGTCACGCCGCTCTGTGGAATGGATGCAGCCCTACTTTGTTGCCCTGGATTCTGTGGCGAGGGTGTGATTTGCCCTGTGCACTGCAGTGCCGACAGTCTGATGTAAGGAAGACTTAAAGATGAAGAGCATTGGCAGACCCAGTAGTCTGCAGTCAAACACTGATGCCAATCTGTCAGATGTAGCGGGCCACTAGGGCATGTGTGAATGTAGATGACCCCTGCAGAAACATGTATACCTGTATTTGTCGTGAGAATGTTCCATAGATTAAATAATAATAAGTCTATTTAATTTTGTAACTTGTCTCATGCTTACCCCAAAGCCATCCTTGGGTGTCCTGTATTCTAGTTAGAGATCCACTGATCTATCTAACCCTTACATAGTAGAGCCATTTGCTTGGCGTTACGAGGTTAAGCCCACTCAGGGAGAACGTGAGTGTTGCTGTCATATTGTGCTTTTTGTGGACTGCCACCTTCCACACATTCCACTTCCAACCAGAACCGCCATCACAGGGACCAAATAAGTGAATGTACTTTACACCACACAGTCTCAAACTACCTCACACATTTCTCCAAGGAGTTTCCCCAAACTGCAGGAGCAGTGTGCAGCGTTAATATGGCTGAAAATGGCTTATAAACGTCACAGTGCCATCTAGAGGCTAGCCCGGCCCTATACGCATGCACATACATAGAAAGCCAGGCTAAAAGCTCAATCAGGATTTAATTACACTTAGCCTTAAACACAACGTAATTTTGGCCACCTGTGACACTGTCTGTTGATCCTCTCAAACACCGCCTTCTATTCCGATGACGCTACATAGGGCTTGCTCATTTGTCATGGTGATGAAACTATTAACCCAGAGCAAAAATCAATGCCCTGTGAGCTTAATGCATGGACATATTTACTTCACAGCGGCCTGTAACAAGTGGCTTTCAAGGTCCTGCTGTTGCCATGGAGGTAATGATAACGTGTGGTGGACCCAGATATTTGTATAATCGATTATGTCTTTTGTGTTTATTTGTTTATCAGGGAGCACTGCTACATTGGATATGATTTGATTTGAACACTTCCATTTTGTGTGCTGAGAGTACAGGCTGGCATATATTTTTGACAATAGGACAATATTTAATATGAGTGTATTGGAAGCCTTGTCCAATGTGTTTGTTGGCGTGTTCAGTGCTGCGTCATGCTAATGATGTTGTGTGGTGCTCTGTGTGGTCTGATACCATCCACCCAATCAGGAGAGCTGGTGCAGCACAGAGCGCTGCAGTCTGCAGGGTGGACTGTTTCTCATGTAAAAAATAAGGCTGTGAACTAATTTGCTAACTAATAAGCTGCCTTCACAGGAACGCCCTACCGAATGTGCTGTCTGCCTGCATTAAAGCAGGGGGTGTGTTCACAATTAACACCGTCACCTCTGAAACAGGCATGCACCAATGTGTTGGTGGTGGTATGTTACACCGTATGTGTTGGGAATGCAACACAATTCCAAAACTGCTTTACACATTCAATCACTACTCATTCTTATTTGCAATAAACATATTTGCCAAGCAAACCTGAGCACTCTCTCTCTTGCTCTCTCTCTCTCTCTCGCTCTCATCCAGGCTGCGGAGGTGGAGAGACAGTTGTCCACTCAGGTGCACTCATTACAGGATGAATTCAGGGAGAAGAGCATGTCCTCAAAGCAGCATGTGACGCGGCTGGAGAGCCTACAGGCTGAGGTGAGGTGTGCTGCGCAGCTTCAGCACTGCTCTGAGAAGTCAAGACTGACACTCCAGCTACATAAAGTGAGGATTCTGCCTCGAAATAAAACCTAGGCTCACCAGCAGCGTCTCTGTGCAGAACTGCACCGTCAACTCAATTCCTACAGTATTGCCTAAAATAACAGCTTGTGTTGAACGGCAGTATCTGTATTTAATACACTGTTCTATAGAAGTGAATATCGCATGCATTGTGTACTAGGTTAACTTTGGATCATTTAATTAATGCTCCATAGCTTCAACCAGTCAGATGACAGAATGTGTTCCTACCTGTCTCCATACATCTGGAGATCCGAGGTTTTCAGGAAGTAGTAATGCTGTGCTGTGCATGTGTGTGAATGTGATGTGTTTGCCATTAGGGATGGCTTTCGAGGTATGAACGGACATTCTGGAGAAAGCTAGGTGATGTTTATCTCATCAAAAACACCTCCCCCTTCAATGCCACAGGGTGTTCCCTCAGAAGCTCCGCCCCACACATGGGAAACACATTGACAAGGCTGGGAAAGTGTTGTGTGGTGCGGTGTGCACCACTTTGTATGTGCTGAATGTGATACGAAGTGTGTTCACTTTTACATGGCAGTTGTCAGCCAGGCCTCTGGAGACATCTCACCCATTACTTTTCCTCTTACCTTTCCTCCTCCTCCTGATTGGAGCAGCAAGCAGAAGAAGTGAGTGGTCTATTGATCCGCTTGCATGCTGCATGTCCAACAAGTCCCTTTTAATAGTAGCCTTATGGTTCATCAGTATCCATATTACTAATATACTGCTTTTTTATTTTTATGTATTCATTCATTAAGAAATAAATAAATGAAATAAATACATTCATTCACTCATTCAATGTTTGTTATAGAGATTTGAGCATGTATCTCATTGGTCGTTGGTGTGATGTGTTTTGGTGTCACTGTCTTTTCATGTATCATTTGGTTAAATGGGGTGGTAACGGCCAACAGAGTTTACCCTGTGCTTCCCTTTAAAGCCACGGAGAACATCCTCACCGCAGAGCAGCTAAAATTAGCCAGCGCTCTATACTTAGCTGGGATACTGCAACAGCTCTGTGCTTCCATCGGCATCCCTAATATGACAGGCAGTGAAGACAAACTACATTTTAGTCCGTCTCATTCTGTCAAATGCTTGTCATAACAATGTGGAATAAATATATCTGAAGGACGCGCCAAGGCTGGCTGTGTTGTAGACACTCTTATGTCTCTGTACAAGCCATTGTTGTAATTCCTTTAATATCAGGCTTGGCTCTGTGAAGTAGGCTACCAGATGTAGGTCAAGTAAAATGACACAGGATAAAACAAATGAACATGACCCGATGTTGGTTTTAATGGGAAAACCTGCTCGGGCACCTACACAGTCGCAGGGAATTCTTTACTCACAAATGTGATGTGTTGGGTTGTGCTAGCCTTTAGTTGAATCATCTGATATAAAAGTTGTTACATTACTAATGTCCTATCATCCAACACATTCCTGTCTGGGAGGGTGGTAACGCATGCCTACACCGTGCTAGGCAACAAACATTCTTTGGGCCTGTAGGAGTATTTTAATCTTGTGTAAGAACTGGGCTAACCTCAGAGTCAGGGGAACAGTATGGATAAAATTAGGCACCCTTCAATTAGGCCTAGAGATGTCTGTCTGTCTGTCTCTGTAGCAGAATCTACCAGGAGCAAGCAGTGATCAGTGTCTCCTCTGTACCTGTCGTAGTGTCGTAGTCTAACTTTGCCTCCATCATGATCTGCCTCATCAGATTCAGATGTTGTCAGAGAGAAAGGTAGAGTTGGAACGGCGGGTTTGTGCCATGCTAGAGGAGAACCAGATGCTTCAGAACACTGTGGACAGCCTCAGGGAGAGAACGTTGGTCCTGGAGAGACAGTGTCACAAGAAGGACTTACAGGTACAGGACACTACAGGCACAAACAAGAACGTGATATTCTTGTTCTTTTATAAACTTTTTATTAGAATTTTTAGTTTTGGTAAAGTAGAAAAACATTTTATATATAAAAAATACAGAAGAAAATGCTCTAATATGCTAATAGAAATTTACCAGGAAATTGTTTTAGCTCTTTTAGCAAAATATTTACACAGCCATCATGTGTCTTTGTTGGTTCTCTGGGCTTTATTGGTTAAATGTCCTTTTTACAAAGACATCTTTATAGAGTTTTATATAGTTTCTGTAAAACATTTTGAGAGAGATAAAAAAAGTCAGTATTTCTAGCTAAATAGCAACTAGTCTAATGCAGTGTTTTTTTTTAAGCAAGGGCTAAGACCTCCTAGAGCATCACAAAGTAATTTTGAGGGGCCAATAGATGTTTCTAGGTGATTTTTATACTGCAAAAAAACTGTTTTAAATGAAGAAGTGATTCCTGAGCTATGGTCCTCTATCTTTGTGGGCAGGAATAGTCAAAAATGTTTGATACTCACTGGTCTAATGTGTCAACAAACTTGCCTGGCACATTAGCCCAACATATAATGTTCTAGGTGATTGTCAACAGTTGCGGACTTTAATATTGTGACATTGGCAACTCTGGAACCATAAGGCCTGGGTATCTACGCGGCGGCTATTTCTGTATACAAAAGAAATGTACTGTGGAATTGGCAATAATTTACTTATAACTACGATTTATTTGTGCACACATTGTTTCCCGTGAACATTATTGGTGTAACTAAGGCATTCGCTGGAAAGAAATATTGTTTATATGCTTAGAAGACTCATTTTGAGCTTAGTCGAGCTACCATTGTGTCTGTAGTGGGCCTGTCGCACATGCGCAGCCAACGTGCACATGTATGCGGATGGGGAGAGAATACCTTTAGACTTCAATGCAAAACCCCTTCTACTATCTAACATATGGTGACATCCATTCTGATCTGGTCTCTCTGTGTGTGTGTGTGTGTGTGTGTGTGTGCGCAGCTGCGTCAAAGCCAGATGGAGCTTCAGGAGGTGCACGTGTCCCACCGTCAGCTGAGCACGCGTCTGGAGGAGCTGGCGGAGGAGCACAGCCTCCAGGGCCTGACGCCACACCCCTCCAGCCTGCTGTGTGAGATCGAACAGAGCATGGAGCAGGAGGAGCAGGCGCAGGAGCGGGAGCAGGTACATATGCCCAACATGGAGTCTCACACACACACACACACACACATGGCCAGGCCAGGGTTTTTACCCACGGGAGTATCAGGCGGGTGGGGCTATACATGAGAATAGTGTCAAACATTTCATGATCCAACCCATCTAGCACTTAAAGGTGCAGTTGGCTACTAAGTGGAAAAGCTACACCCAATCTGTTCAAGAGACAGGAAGCCCTCCAGGCTATTTTCATTATACATTCTAGATTGTATGTATAATGAAAATAGAGGAGAATAGGAGAAAGTTTTCTCCTCCAAAGAAGCACACCACCTGCTGGAGACAAGCAGTAGTGAAGACATTCTTTGTCCTGAAAGGCCCTATAGGGCCTATACCTGTGGTGGGGAACCTGGTCCTGGAGGGCCGCTGTCCTGCGTGTTTTAAATGTCTTTCTGCTCCAACACACACACGTGTATTGTACGTGCATACTCTCTCAGTGCTGTGTCCCCTCCAGATGCGTCTCCAGCTGTGGGAGGCGTACTGCGAGGTGCGCTCCCTGTGCTCCCACCTGCGGGGCAACGACATCACCGACTCAGCCCTGTCCACTGACTCCTCCATGGACGAGTCCTCAGAGACGTCCTCCGCCAGGGACGTCCCCGCCGGGAGCCTCCACACCAGTCTGCTGGAGCTGAGACGGCTGACGCAGAACCTGCTGGACGGGAATGAGTCTACGGTATGGACACTGTTAGTGAGACTACAGTAGAAAGTCTACTGTATGGACACTGTTAGTGAGTCTACGG
>JAODLL010012615.1:0-29105 GCA_026546735.1 Forbesichthys agassizii | reverse complement strand
CATGAAAAGATATGCTCACATATTTGCAAATATGTGAGGGGTGTACTCACTTTTGTGAGATACTGTATATATACACACACACACACATCATTAATACAATTCTGGTTGTTAATCCATGCTACAAGTGCACATCGTCTTTATTAAACATTTGAGCTTTATTTACAAAAAGGTTAAAATCTCTATTTACAATCAATATGTTGAACAAGAGCTTAAGCGGACTGTTTTGAAAGGAACATACATACAATCATCTGAATCAAGCACATAGAAGACTGACTCCCAATTTGTTTGGTTTTGTCATTGGCATAAGACGAGCACACAAAGATGAATAGATCCACATAACAGTGTGTAGTAAAAGCATTGAGTCATAAGAGGGCGTACTTCACTGACTCAAACATTTCTAATAAACAGCAAGGGATGGGGTGATCACAGTTTAACACACTAAGTCTTTTGTTTTCATGTACAGTAAAATGCAAATATATTTTAGGGACCTTATCCATAAATATACGTATGTAGAACAATCAAAAACATAAACTCTGAAAACCACAATAATTCATCACTTTTTTTCATAATTTTACAAGAGTATCTCAAACACGGACATGTATTACATATCTGTTTAGTGTTACATTCATGCCAGCTGGCGTTCCACACCGCTCTGAAGCAGCTTCTGTGACACAATCATAAAGGCAACTTCAAAACATGTCACAGTGTAATTTATAACAAGCAACCAGTAAAGTTTTTCAGAAGGGTCAACAATTATATATAACTTTAAACACGTAGTGCTATGAAACATTATATTAAAAAAATAATAATAATAAAAGAAAAAGGCATTTGGCTCTGTAATGTGCACTGTTGTCTTTTTAAATAAACACAGATAGCAGGAATATAACCTTTGAATGGCAAAAGTGCACTCTAATGTTAGAGTGTACATATGTACATAGAGAAAAATAGTATTTAGCAGATTAACTAATCATGTGAAAAACATTTTCAATACAATCTTTTGTACATAATTGATCTAGGGAGTTGATAGATATGACCCAGATTGTTTGGGTACAAATAATATTGATTACAAAATTGCCTTTGTATATTCAGTCTATATGGGGCTAACTGATGCTATTGAAGTCACTGCTGCATGATAATATTACCTACTATCAACGACGCCAAATGCCACATTTGTAAATGAACAACTAGAATACAATGTAGAAGGACAAATCATATAGCTTGGACTGACTGCCTTCAACACACGCACGCACGCACACACACACACACACACACACACACACAGACCACTAACATCGATAGACAGGAGCACAGTGGGGTCCACACGAAGCAAACAGCAGTCACCATGGAGCAGTTGACTTGGCCGCACTGACTCCCTACCTCCCACGCCAAACACGCCGCCCGTGGCTCGGTCACACCTCCCGGCTTCTTTAGATTTCCGTCCAGCGGGAGATCGGTAAGTGCTTCAATCCTGCCATTCACACAGTACAGCGACAGGAGAGGGAACCTAACGCAGACGGGTCGGCGGCAGCGCTGTCGGGAGGGACGCGTGAGCCTCTGGCGCATGGAGCTGGAATGAGGGCTGTGTGAGGGCTATGTCCATCAGGCTGGGCGTCTCTCTCCACCTGACCTCTAGCTTCGCTCCTCCTCTTCGCCACTGGCCGCAGCCATGCGCCCTGGCCTCGTCTCCTGTGCGGCCTGCACATTATGGGAATGCTGCGGGAGAGCAAGGGAAACCAAGGGCAGGGATATAAACGCACAGTAGAAGGTGCAAGGCGGTGCGTGATGAATGGAAAGGCAGTGGCGTTATTGTGTGTAATCCTAATCTCTGGAAACCATCCTGAGTTTGACATTCTGACAGTCCACCATGCGAGACAGCATACAGGTGTGTAGTTTAGCTAACGACGACAGCAAGTGCCTGTGTCATAACATTTGGCCTCATGCAAGGACCAGGCATTCGTACTGTAGAGCTGTTCTTAAGTAACACTTACACAGAACTCAGGCAAACGTGGAACAAAATGTATTCACTCAGAAATTACTTTGTCTTTACTTTGAATATTTTATGAATTCTTTCTGCTGGTTAACGCTGCTGAATTTTAAAAAAATAATCGAAATTAACTGAATAGAATTCATAATTTATTTGTAAAATAAACCACATTTTCTATCAATATACATACATACATTATTCTAGTCCTGTTGAACCTACAATCATTTATAAATAGATAACATTCTTGACTTTTATTTGTTGTTGAAACAGAAAAAATGATATCCTTGCTTAAGGACCCAATTTCACTGACAATGAATCTCTCAAGATGAATAGCAGCCCCAAGACAATGCAGAGTGCTATTGCTAACCTGAATATGGACATCCAAGTACTGACCAAAGACAAGAGGCTAACAGTTCTGAACAGAGACAGAGAAAAAAGAACAGAAGAAGAAACAAACAAGCAAACCCTGAACGCCCCGGGGAACTACAACATGTGACATCAAGTGCGACTGAAGCCCGGGGTGTGTCCGCGTGTCTCACCGATGAAGACTTGAACTCCTGCGAGGGACGCTCTGTCTTGGCTCGGCTGTCTGCCCCTTTTGGCTCCGGCCCCTTCAGCCCCTCAGGTGGCTGCTGAAGATGAGCTGGCGCAGCAAAGGACAAGACAGATGCGTTCCTGTCAAGGCTCATCTGAATCCGTCTGCTTTAGCGCTGCCAGCTGTTATCGTCAGTGGACCATGTCCCAGTACGTTTAGAATTAATAGTTCACTGTGCAGCCATGGCTTGTTGTCAGGGGCTCATAGATTTGATATATTCTCCTGGCTTTCATCACACTGCTCCGGTAAAATACTTTTGAATATTTGGCTTTTAAAACTCATGCTCCTGGTGGTCAGAGGCCCCCTGGTGGTCAGGCAACACTTAGTCTCAGCCTGTACCATCCATAAGCAACTCTGTGCTGAACGTTTGATACAAATACCTTCATACTGTAAGCTTGGAGACTTTCCGGAGGTGAGAAAGTCGATTTGTCATTGCATTGTCACTCACGATGACGGTAGTGCAAGTTGTAGAAGTGGTGGCCCTCGTGGAAAAAGTCTACCCTAGAATATTTTATATATTGAAGCGATATCTACTTTATTTCTAATTTCGTTTGTTACGTTATTTTAAGCAGTAACAGCAGCCTACTTATCTTACAGAACAATACCCGAAAATAGCCAAAGTTGTGTTGGTACGTTTCTCAACACATTTTTCTGTCATTGAGTTACATAGTTGGTCATTGTGCACGTCAATCAAAATTCTGTACCTCTTCTGTCAAGTAGGCGGATCTTGACGCAGTTAGCCAAGTAAGTAAGAGCTGGCTCTGCAAGACTAGGGGCCGCTGGGCGTTTGGCCTTATTAGTAATTGTCCGTGCTCTCACCTGCGGAGCCTGCCTGGCTGCTACCGGCCGAACCGTCTTCTGGCCAGGAGCTGTAGACACTGTCCCTCTTGTTGGGGGTATCAGCAGAAGATAGGCTTTCCTGTGTTGTACAAAGTTACACATTCAACATGCTTTCATCATGGTCTCTATAAGACTACACCGGATGTGGAGGAACTAACTGTTGTGTCTTTACATGACAGAGTTGTTCTCACCAGTCCAGTGTCATACTCCTCTGGGGCCTCCTGCTCCTCCACCACGCTGGCAAAGCTGCTGGCGTTAGAGGAAGAGCGAGACAGGTCTTGGGCCTCTGGGATAGATGGTGCTCTGCAACACAAGGCCGAGCTACACACCTTGGTTATTCTGACAGCACCCAGACACATTGCCTATGCTGCTATAATGCTGTCGGCTGATAGCTCACTAGCATAATAGTTTTGCTAGCGAGTGTGCTTTTGCAGCTCATACAAAAGAGAGCTTTGTTCAATTAATCATTTCTAATACTTCATTGACTGACATTCCTGGTCGAGCCTACAGACTCAAATTCTGCTTGTAGGCAGCAGAGGTTCCACGGGCTGCCAACGTTTGCATGATTGCATGACATGTATGTTGACATGTATATATACAAATATGCAATTTGTAAGTGGAAAGAACATATTTTAAATGATTTATATAATTGCAGAAACAACTATCAATTATTTATTTAGTATTGAACATTTGAGGAAGACCTTTATGAAGGAGCTCTGTCAATGTAAATGCATAAGAGGTAAATAAGGGCCCTGTAATCACTGCTAATGTCCATGTCCCCAGGGAAATTACCAGAGGGACTCACGCACTATAATGCACAACTGCTGGCATCATAATGGCATTTAGCTTGGAGAATGTTAGCATATTATGCTGGGAACAAAGTAATTGCTAAACATAAATACTGTAAACATAGGCTATTTTTGGAAAATAAATGCACCTATTCCGAACGATGGGTCTCTCTGGAGAGCTGTGGCTGGAAGAGTTCTCTGATTTGGGGTCCTGGAAGATGTGGCTGCTCTCTGGGGTCCTCTGTGCATTGGGGGACACCTCTCGGCTTGAGGACAAAGGAATATGTCAATACATTAAAATGGGTTCAGTCACAGACAATGATAACCCTAAAACAGACAGTTCAACTACATTCTTGAACTACATTTAAGAATGTTATTTCAAAGTGGCTATAGCACATCGTGACAAACTATTAAGCATTACAAATCACATTCATTATATATCTGAAAACATAGTTTGCACTACCATGTGCTCAGGTTGTGCAGACAATAGTGTTAGCCAGCACAAACCAGCATGTCAATTGCTTTTTATTGTTTACCTCACTGCACATTAGCATAAAATACTGTTCAACTGCTATGACACAAATGTGATGCTTTAGAATTTGATCTAATGTCAGTTGACATGCTCATTGAATTGGTATTCATGAATAGTGCAATTTGTTCTAAAGCTTCCATTCTATCATAATGAAGATGGCCTAATCCATTATTCATGTGGAAATTTCTGTGCACCGCCAACTCTTCTACAACTGACACATTATCAATAGAGGGCCGCTGTCTTGCTATTGCTAGGCCCATTTTCATATGCCACTTCAGTCTACGCTTGCATTCCTCTGGTCACCCCTCCTCACCTTCTCTCCTGGACCTCCTGTATGTTCTCGATGCCGATTGCACTACTGCGTCGGGAGCTGAAGGGCCCAGACTTCTTCCTGGTGGGGCTTTTTCCAGGAATGATCAAGGACTAGCACCAGGGAAATAAGTAAAGTCAGATTTGCTGTGGTGAGAGTATATCCCAGTTATAACCAATGCATACTGTAATACCTGGAAAATTGCTATTTTACGGTGAAATGGGTCCTAAAATTGAGTAAAACTCTTGAATGCAGAGCTGCCTACTACTGTACACTGATAAAATATTCTGTTTGGTTACTGCAGCTGTTAAGCTATATCTCAAAGCACATGAAAACATTATCATGCTAATAAGTAGTATGATCTGGTACAGTATACAAGATGCCTATAACATTTCATCCCAATGTCCAACATGTGGACTTATGTTGAAGTGAGGAATCGCTTAAATGTCATCATCGTATTGAAGATACATTTAGCACCTTTTGAAATTAGCTATATTTTAAGGATTCATTTGTCAGTACAAATGTCAGATTTAACCAAGTATGCAAGCTTTCTTGTATGTCCATAGCAATAATCAGTCACCCCAGGTGAAGACCTAAGGTCTTCATGGTGCAGTATGTCATTGGTAAAGATGAAGTTAGTGGACACCTTGCATTTGATTGGTAAAATCAGACATGAAGCTCATGAAGTCATTATGCCAGGTGGAAAACCTTTTGACCTCATGGCCTAATAGGATATGAGCTAATGCAAATGACCACGAAGGACTCTTAATTCAAGGAAGTGTGTAAGATAGTGGTTGTTGCAATATAGTATGCAATGAAATGTAAAATATAAAAAAATAAAAAAGCCCACTGATTTAAACTGCAAAAATGTTTTCTACCTTGAAACAGACACGAGGAAATGAGATTGAGTTTATCTGTTCAAGGATGGATCCTTAATCATAAAACAATGACATGTAAAATAAATAAAAATTGGAATCATGCTGAAACAAGCCTTACGACAATGTATCACCTACACATTAATATAGCTCTAAAAACACTGTATGAACAGATGAACAATACCTTATAATAACAGCAATACAGGATTACTGAGGACATAAAACTAACAAACGAGGAGAGACAAGAGGACATGAAGAAAATAAGAGAGAGGATTATACATGAACCTCTTCTATCGTTCCTATCCCTATGGCACTGCCTCGCCGTCCATATTTACTGGGAACTTTCCCCGGGACAAGCAATGACTGAGCCACATAAGACGATGCAGGAAAAGAAGAGAGAGAAGGGGAAAAGAGAGGGATGCGAGAGCAAGTGAGATAAGGGGGAAAAGAACATATCGTGAGATCTTAAGCACAGAGCAGGTAGAATTCAAACATTGCTGTCTGAAATTGCGCGCTAGTAGCTTAACACTAGAATGGCTAAACACTTGGCAGTCAGATTTTAAATTTGCCAGTTCAAATATTTGAAAACAAATCACGAATGCAGTAGCTATATACATCACTACAAATATGGCAAACATTTGGATGTATACTTTATTTAAATTACCTCCCAAAGAAAAACACCACGAAAATGTTGCAGCATTCGTTGAGTAGTCTGTGTTGTTATTAACTCGTCATACGACGACAAATGTTGGCAAGTTCAGTCTCAATAACACTCTTTTCATGGCCTTTCTAGTGTTAATTCTGGCACGGTAAGTAGTCTGATGGGTTTACGACAAACTAAATGCATTATTTTCAATATATAAAAACTGCTATTTGGCTACATTATGATGCTACACATTCGGTAACCATGGTAATGGTAATGCTGGTATGTGGTCAGACAAACAGCATGTCAAGCTGAGCATTAGAATATAAATAAATAATAAAAGCCCAATACAAAGGCTGGAATTACAGTAAAGACAACCTTGAGTGGACAAGCAATTTTTTATTATTATTTATGTTTATATTCTTAAGGAGAACTGTAAGAGTTTGCAACTGATGGTTTTAACTTGTGTTTGGCACACAACCAGCCCTAAAGGTTACAACACTTAGAAACATGCACTTGTCAGATTCATGGCTATACATGCTGCAGTTTAGGCAAACATGCACACCTTATATAGACACAGAAACATAAATGGCAACATTACAATTACAATAGGAATCTGGGTAGTCAGACAGCAGACAGCTAACCTCAGGATGTTACAGACTAAACTACAAGGTTCACAAACAATCACAGTGATCTAGGACCTGTATTGAGGAGTCTGGGATTTTCTATCTAACCTAAACATTATTTTATTTTATTTCACCTGGTGTTGAATGGAGGCTTATAAAATAACGAATGGATGAGTTGATGAATTATGCTGCTAATTTGTGTAAAATTATAGATATAAATAAATTAATAAATAAATCAATACAATAGAAACAACAAAGCAGGCAATTGGTGAGTTTTTTTAGTAAGTGAAAGTGAATTTAGAGCGTTAGAAAAGTGATTAGAAATTAGTTCTTGTTGCAAAGTGCAGTGTGCTGTGTGCTGATGTACGCAAAATGCTTTGTTGTCTTGTTTGTACAGTACGAGTGCGTGTGTGCACTGGGCCTGAACATTAGGGGGCTACTTACTATCCCTGGGGTTTTGGGGCTCTCTGCGGAATTGTGGGTAAAGCTTCCACTGTGACTAGTGCAGACTGTATGGGACTTCTTGTTAGAGAGGCCCATGGCGTCCATAGATTGGCTTCTGCTGCGTATCACCCGCTACAGAGAGAAACCAGGACACGCTGTCAGTCGATTTGGCGCTATAAGGAAACGTAACGTACCAGCATACTGCGTATTTGGCTGAATACCACATATTTATATTAGAGTATATAGAAACGTTTTACAGTACATTACTCGCATAATAGATTTATTTCGACATATTTCCTTGTATGTATTTTTTTTTGTACCGAATATTGTGTGGTATTTTGTATTTCACGTAACCGATTCCTGGATTCTTGAAATCTGTTCTTCCAATTACAAATATTTGGTAAAAATAAATCTAAAACCGTTTCTGGAAGCTGTGTGTGTGTGTGTGTGTGGGTGTGTGCGTGTGCGTGAGCACAAGCGGTGCGTAAGCATACATGCAGGACCATTTTTGAACACTTGGTGGCAGTGCAACTCAACGGGGAGAATTCCGTGTGAGACTAAAGCAGTGTGCCAAAGGGAATGAAGCCCAATATTGAATGGAGCTTTACATAAGGCGTGTTCTGTGTGCAGTAGAGGAGGAGGAGCAGTATAACACATTTATTCAACACTGGAGGATAGAGGGCTTTTATGGCATATGATATGGACATGAGAGAAAAGGAGAGAAAGAGAGAGTGACACAATTAAAGCTACAGTATGTACCTAACTGGAAAATTGTTGACACATTTGTTTGGATGTAAGGAGTGGGCCGAGAAATCAAACCACTCAGCGGACACAGGGCATTTAACCAAAGCAACAAAAAAAATAAATGTTTTAATGTTATGGTTTTGCTAATATTATCCGATGGGGAAGACAGGAAATCTCCATTGTGCAAACAGTGCATTTGTAGACTGCTATTTGGCTAAGGTACAGCTATTTGAATTAGCTACGCTTGGGTGAAATAAAAGCAAAAGGCACCCAGGTAGACTTGATTTATCCTGGCACACTCTTTTTAAATGCACGTGGCCTCGACAATTGACAAAATTACATATGGTAGCTTTAACAAAAAGAAAGCGCAAGATAGACAGAAAGACAGCAGGGCTTCAACAGGTGGATGGAGACGGTGGGAGACGGGAATAAACAGCCAGAATAAATCCTTACAGAGCTGTTACATGGAGTGGGGAGAGAGGACAGCAGCAGGGAATAAGGCGCCCCTTGGGACTTGTACACTGTGCATCATCAGCGCTCTAATGAGGGGTCATTAAATCCTTCATCAGACTCACACAATCACAGCTCCTAGCATCGCGCCTCACTCGCTGGCCTGCGCTCCCACGCGCTAATGGCCATTGATGAAGCGCCCTCACAGTCGGAGCAAAGTGCCCGCATACACAACGTGGAATTTCCTCCAGGCACCAAAAACCACACTGTGGCGTGAAACCCCAATCAACCTCAAGCTTGGACGCAGACGAGCTCGGGATTTGACTTGATTCCCTAAGCGTGTGATAGCTTTGATGCACTGTTACCTCTAGAGGCTACATGTATATGTTTTGTTGTTTGTCTCCTGCTGTAGCAGGCTATCGCAAGTAGATTTATAGGAATACTCATGAAGGTTAGCAGAGTTATCTTGTTGGTGATCTCATTGTGTGTTGGTGTGCCCTCTAGTCAGTGCCCCCTACTTTTTCCATGTGTGAATACCCAGAATCCAAGCCAAGAGAGAATAACAGTTCTTTCCCCAGCCAGTGGTCTCCATGCACGGGGAGTTGCAGACTAGCGTCACGCCTCATCGCGCGAGGGCCGGCGCGTTGCTACCTTGAAGGATTCGAAGAAGCCTCCGCCTCCACCGCCTCCTCCTCCCCCGGCTCCATTCTCCAGCTTCTCATCGTCTCCGCCCAGGCCCAGGATGGACTGGCTGTTGATATGCAGCTCCTCGTACAGGGTCTCCAGCAGGGCCGAGCGCGTTCGCTCCTGTTAAGACCAACGACAAAGATGGCGACCCGTGGGTGTCCAACCAATTAAGTAAATGTACCTGTCAATTTCACATTAACATACATATATATATATACACACACACACACATATATATATATACACACATATATATATACACACGCACGCACGCACGCACACACACACACACACACACACACATATATATACACACATATATATATATACACACACGCACGCACACACACACACACACACACACACACATATATATATATATGTGTATGTATGTATGTATGTATGTATGTATGTATGTATGTGTATATACACATACATAGATGTGTATGTAATACATTTGTTAAACGCTCCTGTTACTTGTTACCCTGGCATTAGAACTAGAGTAGCTAGCAGTTATTCCTCCTATTAGCCTCTACTGTACGTTAGCAACTTGTGCTAAACGTCTGATACAGTACGTATACCCCTGTAAGCTCGGCAACACTTTCAGGAAGTGGGGAAGTAGAGTTCAATTGGCTGTTAGCACTGTCACTAACTAAGTCTGTATATGTAATGGCCCTCATGACAGGAGTGCAGTGCTTTATTTACTAATGTCAGTTTATTTTTAGCAGTAGCCATAGCCATACTTAACACATTTACAAGACCTGCAAACAGTGGTGTTGTTAGGTTAGGTTGTTAAGTGTAACATTCCACTTGGTCTTTGATCTGTAGTAAATGTCAATCACAATGCCTTTCTCCTGTCAAGTAGGTGGGTCTTGGCAGAGTTAGCCAGTGCTGTGTCCCACGCTACATAAGTAAAGGCTGGCTCTGCGAGACTAGGGAAGATGCCAACACTACCACTAATCACAGGTACAGTAGCATAGTTAAAGTAGCAAAAAAAAAAGAAGCTTTTTCTCTACTTACAAAATATTTTTAAAACATCAAGTTCAATAAAATGTGTAATTCCTTTCCATGTTTGTGTGAATCATTTAATACTTATGAGCATACAGTAACTGAAACTGCGTAACACACTTACTACAACCATTCACACTCGTAACCTTATAAAGTGTGAGCCGACAAGAAGGGTAATTCTTCTCACCTCCAGCTTGGCAAACTTCTCAGCTTTGTAGCAGGCGTACTCGGCATTGATGAGCTTGGTGAAGAGGAACTCGTGGAACTCTGAGCCCTGTGTAAACGGGACAAAAGGGAATTACATAAGTAATTCAGGTGTACATCATGATTCAGTTAATTAAGGAGGCCTCTTGACAAGCTAGTGTGACCCAGATGACCTGATAAGAGCTCTACTGTTTCTGTAATGTGAAACAGCTCATTGTACAAAGACCAGGATGGGACTGCGTCACTATAAAGAGTCTAATTTGCTTTCAATGATTGTACTGGTGCAGTCCACACCCTAGCCAAGCCGCATGACTACCTTGTGTAATCACCTGGCTTGTGTGTGTGTGTGTGTGTGTGTGTGTTTGTGACCTTTGTGAGCTGACCTTTTGAAAGATGGCAGGATCTGGCAGGGCCGGACCAAAAAAGGGTACGTCATCCCTCGCTGTCACCGACACCTGACAGACAAGGAATGCACATAAAACTAATTAGGAAAATTAAAGATCTACTATCTAGTTAGCATCATTTCGGGGGATTATGGTGGATCTAGCTTTGCTGCATAGTCCTGGGAGGTCTAAGCTTCTTAGCTTTCTATTTGTAACAGTAAAGTAAACATCACACTAAAATACTGAATTATGACATGATATTAATTAATTGTTTATAGTGGAAGTTTCTCCCTGATGTATTTTGACCTTGGTTCCTACTGTACCTTGTAGGTGACATTGTCTGTGCAGGCATTCTCCACTTGGACCACCACATAGGCATGCAGGAAATTGGACGCAATCATGTCGGGTACAAAGGGCGTGTTCTCCTCCTGGAAGACGATGGCAACGATGTCGTTGCCAATGTGCCTCTTTCTCTGCAGCTGGACGGTAAACACAGGCACATTGAAACCCTCTAGAGCCACATCCTCCACCCCTCTCATCAGCCCAAACATTCAGTTCATGTCAACATGCCAGCGCTGTTAAAACCAATTATATGGGGGAGGCAAAAAGCTGCAGAATAAAGAAAACTGACCCTGGTCATTCCACCACACGTAAATTGCTAGGAGTTTTGTGAGTTTTCACAAATGCATACAGTCGAATGACAAATAAGACTGGGAGGGTTCTCTAAGTGACGGGAGCCTGTAGAGCAAACAAGGCAGACCAGCTCCCATTGTCTCCCATAACGAAAGGTCACCACACTGGACAGCTGCACTGAGGCTTTGCGTGTTGATTCAGCGCTATCAGCTATGTAATTATACACACTAAAATAAGCTGAGGGACATTTGGAGTGGCACTTTGCACCTGTTGATGACAGACATTACAGTAACTACTGTGTTACATGTGCACTTCCAATAAAACGGAACAAAGCCTATTGACTGTCTGCACAGCCAGAGTACAGCCAATATTTATGGATGTATGGATAATTCATTTGCCGGTAGCTGCTAAATTACTTTATAACCCCCCTCTGTTAAGCAATTCTACCTGTTCACTTGAAAATTATCAACTCTATGTTTGATATTACGATGTCTTCATTATCTGATAAATGCCGGAATAGTCATTATTCTGACAAATAAAACATGCAGTGTGTAATGAAAAGCAGTTCATCAAACAGGTATTTCTAGACTAAAGATTAAGTGCAGCAATGACAAGCATTACATCCTGCACCCCCTCCCACAACCAAAACAAACTGCAGCCTGTTTTAATTAGAGCATTCAAGCATGTTACTCTCCTCCACAATTTTAAAGTTTAAAACTGGTTTCTGTATTCACCCACAAGCACAGATGGCTGCAAAATAGCCATGAGCAGATGGAGTGCCAAACAAGAGGCAGACCAGACAGCAATTCACAACGTTCAACATGCCAGGCCTCGATGGACACGGCCAAGGAGGCTTCAATGTTACACTGCAGATCTGAACTGGACACTTATATAACACACACATGAAACAGGGCGATGTTGTGGCGGACGCTTGTTGTCGTTGCTACCGTTTTGGCGCCTGGGTGGGTGTTGTTTGTGTGCATGTGGCCCTCTCCACTCTTCGTGTCTCACCAATAAGGGCTATCGCTGAGCTGTTACTGGGGTAACGAAGGTCAAGCTGCCTTCAGAGGCAGCTGAGGAAGACGGTAATGAATCTCATTGTAGCAGGGAGCGGACTCTCTCAGTCACCAGGGACAGAGCATGCATAGTGGAATAAGCAGAACAACCAAGTTTTTTTTCTCTTCCAATTTGGTGGTTGAATGTACCGAGGAGCTTTGGACAGGGAGTCATTACATTACATTGGAAAGAATATGGAAGGCCGCTGTACCTGCTGTGAATCTCCTTCTGTGTACGGGAGCTTAGTGGACACATGGAACATAATCTCCTTGTTGTGGAAGTTGGTGTAGACCGACTCAGTCCCTGTCTGCCCGTGGGTGATATCAAGCCCACCTCGAAACCTGAATGAAAAGTAATGGCAAAGATCATGAGAACGGAAAAGTTCCATTCACCTTCAGCCCTCCATCTTTGCAGGAGTGCTAAGGGCACTGCATCAGAATGTAAGCAACCCAAGGAACATCATGGCAAAAGAGATACGACTGCTGCATTATTTCAGATATTCATTTAATCCATCTTCACTCATTAGCATTAATAGTGAGGGTCGGCTTCTAGGGGTGTGTGACCTGGACAGCAGTGTTGAAAGTAACACGTCACCATTTCACTGTTGCTCTCTAGAGGAGGACAATACATTTGAAAATGTACTAACCCTTTAAAGTCATGGAGCTCAATATTCTGCCCAAGAAATTCAAGGAACTCGACAAAAGCAGGGCTTTCTTCCATATTTCCAAACAGCTCCTCCTCCGATGTCTACAGGGAATAAGCCAAGGCTATTTATATCTTAAAACCTCAAAGGAAATGAATAGCAAATTAGTCTCTGAAGCACGCTCACCTGTCCAAACTTTTGATAGATGACTCCAAACTTGAAGTTGTTACTTAACACATGTTCATCAAAAGTGACAATGAGCCTGGATGCCTGAAGTGCAGAAGCAAAATGATTTACCGCCAAGCTGACAGAGCTTTGAAGATTCCGGTGGACAGTATAATTACTGCAAGTTCCACACCTACCTTTGGGTAGAGGACGGGGTAAAATCTGTCCACGTTTACATCTTCACAAATAAGCTAAAAGGGAAAAAGTAAGCTCAAAGCTCAGATATTTCAATACTATTCTAATTATTAGAATTATTTTACAGAACATGACATGTATTTAGCTTAACTGTCATTATGGTTTCATACCTTGGCCATCTGAACCACATTGGGAAACTCAGTAAGACAGGAGATGGGAATCACATCATGAAAGGTTTTTAACTTTGTCCTGCAAAGGCAAATACATTGGAAATAAAAAATGTGTATTGGTCACCCTCTAGCAAGTACAGGCTCTATTTCTGGTCAAAGTGATAACATTTTAACACTCAGCTCAATGTTTTTGATGGTGATACCTTACAACAATTTAACTAAAGGTCAAAAAATAACTACAAATCAGGCAAGAAGCCAAAGATAATTTCTTATTTTGCTCACTTTATACCCACTGATGAAAGGTGGGAAACATGAGTGATATCTACTGTAGCTACACACCCCTTTGTAATGGCCCATTAACAAGCAGATCAACATTCAAATTGCAGTGCAGTCTAGGATACTAACATTAATTCACAGGTTACGAGGAGCAGAGCTGCCTCGTGCTCCGTCATTAGCCAAATGTGGAGCAGCATAATATTTCACAGCGACTGAGCGCAGTTTGGGGGAGTGGGTGGGCGTGATTATGCAGGTACCGCACACACGAATAGCCCTCTGAGTGGCTTTTCGCGCCCTGTGGCACGTTGAAAAGTTTGCTGTTGCTGTTGCTGTTTTTTCTGACTGAGCCTGGACACTGCCAGTATACCTTCACTAACGACCTGCTTTGCACTGGGAAGAATACGTCTGCTGCTGTACTATTAACCATGTGCATGCACATTTAAACCAGGAATGATTAACGAACACCATTAGAGGCTGGAGGCGGCAGATGTACAGTAAACTGGGCGTGTGTGTGTGTGTGCGCACGCTGCCAAGTATGTCTTACTGGCACTGTTGCTGGCTGATAATGGGGACTCACTACAGCAGTGACAGGGACCATACTGTAAGGGCATTGGTTCCCAACAAGGCTGTCGGGATGGGTTGAGAGGGGGGAGGGGGGGGGGGGGGGGGGGGGGGGTGCAAAATGCTGTTGGTGGCACCAGGACACCAAGAGATTGTTAAAATGTTTTTTTGTTTTTACATTGGTAGTTTATTTAGATTTTATGCTATTATGTTATGAAGTAGAGGCAACTGAGTCAGTAAGAAAAAAACCCACAAAGAAACAAACAGGCAATTAAACAGAGGACGACAAGCCCTATACAGTGTGTATGTAAAGGAAAGTAACCTTGATAAAGAGAAAGGGAAGATGGTTAAGGAAGCAGCAAGCGGTACCTTAGCATCAAGCGCAGATGCTCCTGGTCTCCAATGACATCGTACTTCATGGAAAACACCAAGTGGCCCAGTGCTGCATCCATGGTGTAATAATTAAAGTGCTCCTGGGGAGAGATAGGAAGGGACATCCTTAATGTAAGGTTAACAACTCCTTCAGTGCCCGACACAAGCTGACAGATAAAGTACAAACATTAAAAAAAAAAAGGTGTCATTCATTGCTTTCAACCATACGAACAGCTTCCAGATGATTGCATGCGATATTTAAACATTAAGTTGGAACGGGCAATGGCTAATGTGTCTCAGTTCTTCATACAGTACCACAAGCGTTCTCCATAGTATGGAATTTGAGCATGCATTGCACAGTAGTACACGTGTTTACAATGCAAACGGTATCAGCATTCGTATGAGATCAATTTGAATGTAGCAACAACTTAAGCACATAATACAGTACATGAAATTTGGACGCGTGTAATTCTAGACACAAGTGATGTGTCTGTGATACATTTCAGCGTTCAATTACAGTAATATACAGTATGCAAGCAATTGTATCTAGTAATTAGCTCGCATCTAATTATACGCACAGCAGAAACCGGATATTTATTCAAATGTCATTTCTCAGACAGTGGGAAGAAACCCTTAACGGAAGTGGAACAACTAACCCACACTGCTCTTCTAACCTCACCTTGCCCATGAAGTTCTTCCTGTAGATCTTGGCAGTGCTGTTGGTCTCCAGTTTGATGTGGGAGGTGGGACAAGGTGGCTGCTCAGCTTCTGGGGGTTCTTTAAGTGCATGGTTGGTCCCTTCAATCCAGTAACCCCCAAACTGAGGCAACAGGATGAGGGGAAATGGGCTAGTACGACCCAAAACCTAAAACAGATAGAAAGCAAAGGTCAGATATGAATCAATATTGACATGCAACCACACATTACATTTTTTTTAATTTAGTTTCAGTTTTGTTCTACATTACATGCGGATTAATTCGTGTTACATACAGTATACTGTATCTATATACAAATAAGATAATACAATGGTTATAGGTTCTGTCCATTTTCATCATACAGTGACTAGTAACATTAAATATTGAATACCTCGTGAACACTGGGGTAAGGGATGTAGTCCTCCTCTGTCTGCAGGCAAATAAACATGACTCAAACATGAGAAAAACATTGCACATTTAAAGCTGCTGTAGGTTGAATTTGCAACGAGAACTACACTGTAGCTAAAAAAGAATACAAGATTATGAAAATCCCAAACATTACACTGAATAAATAACACAGAAGCTATACCTTCTACCTACAACACATGTAAGACAGTATAAGCATTGGAAAAAGCACATTTGCTTGGTTAAATTACTTCTATCCTGCAAACCTTCCTACAGCTATGGAGGCAGCTGTCTCACTAATGTTCCTCTCTGGTGCACACACAGCCAGGTCATTGCACCTGCAACATTCTGCAGGCAACGCTTGACAGATGCACAGTTAATCACATTGGAATATTTATAGTTTAATGGGAATTTTGGAGAATTCTGTGAAAATTAGAAGATTTAACTAATCATCTGAAGATATTCCCTACACAGTATGTCACTAGCATTTAATTGGCGGGAGCGTGTAAGGGATACTTCTTGCTACATATGCAGTAGATAGAACATAACTCATATGACAATGAACAGAAAACACAGTGTGCTGTATTTAAGTGCCCACTCACAACAATATGAACCATAGTACCGTATGAATTACAAGCTCAATATGGAATTCCTGATTACACCCTGACTACACCCCTGTTACAACAGCAGGGATGCTGAGTTTTCTTCTGGTACAGCATACTGGCTATATTTATCAAATTATTATGCAGCGTGCTGTTAAGATGTAGAAACTTAGTTTTGAAGTGTTCGCTTGACAGCATAGTGGCAACTTTATTGCCCCCACCTTAACCACACACACGGTTAAGTCAAACCATAACATTTTGTACTTTGTTTTATATCCTCTCTGACAGTTCCTACAGATTTAACTCATCTGATTGATTCACCTGCACCCAGGACTGCCACAGAGAATGTTATTTAAAAAAAATGTCCTGTTAGTCTGTCTATTGTAAATTATAGAATATCGGAGGGCTTTTCGTCTCGGTCCCATCGAGTTCCTAACTCATGCGGTAGGTACCATAAAGCCTGTCTGACAGATGATAAGACCAGGTTTAAGGCACAGCCATTACAGAGGCTTTACCAGCCCGTGGTCGACTCTACAGGGAGATGATTTAGAACTCACTTTAAGGGGGGGAGGGAGGGAGCACCGTTGCTCGTCCATTCTGCTAGTCTGTGGGTGGGTAGAGAGAGAGAGAGAGAGAGAGAGAGAGAGAGACTAAGTTAGATATCTACAAAAGAATGATGCAGAATATGATCATGGTTTGTGGACACATGCGGAGTAGCACAAATCATGGACAGTCGCAACACAGCATGACAATAATTATGTTTGTGTTTATGCAACACATTGCAGCAAATGTGTGATGAGTCGCCCAAAAGCAGTGTCAGAAAGTGAAAATGTAGTTGTGAGAAGACAGGTTGGGTTGGAAGGATAATGTAAGCATTATTGTGAGAGAGCAAGAAGTAAGGGCATCAGATGGTCACAGACTGTAGATCTAAGTGGCCATTAGTTGTTTTATGAGAGCAAACATTTTATTCTGCTATTATAGTCTGCTCATTTATGCTGACAAAACCATTAGTGAAACAGGAAACGGTAGAAATCTTGGTACACACGTGCCACCCTGATACAGCAATAAGAATCTTAGGAAAATATTAGTACATACATACAGTATTGTACCATGATGTTTTATTCTTCCACCAAAATCTGGGTCCAAAGAGCGATTTTAGGTTGTGAGCTTTTCAGGACAATCTAATTATCTACAGACCATGGCTGATTTTCACGTTGTACCTTCTAGGATATAACAAGTAGTACTATGTTTCTGACTGACTCATAATGCTGGATGTTAGATTCCAGGTATTGTAATTTCTTCAATTTATTTCATTATTCTGGAAAGATGATCTTCTAGGAAGGTTTACTAATCCTGATCAAACAATTAGCCCTAAGTGGTCTGCCAACATACTTACATTGTAGATATACACATTTGTAACTGTTCTGTCCTGACTAGCATGTATCTGTTTGGTAAACGTCATTAGATTAGATTCCATAACAATGGAACAAATTTTTTGGACTGAATTCTTTTTGACTGAATGTCCACAACATCATTGTAGACTGAATTATTTGTGTACTTTTAGAAATGTGTATGCATGTTGTAATAATTATATCAATAAGTATCTGTGATGCCTTAGATAAATAAAATCCTACATAATTGTATTGATACCTATTCAAGGGCTCATTCCACTCTCCATCCAAACATGGGAGAGATGCAGAACATAACCAGCAACACCTACTCCACCAACAACACCACCAGTTGAATAAATGCCAAAACATATCTCTGCTGTGATGACTCACAAAACACTACCCAGCTGTGAAAGGTACTGTTTCAAAAGCAGAATCCTAATATGACTAAATATATCCCAGGGGCTGCCTGACAATGCTGCACTGACACACACACACACGCGTGCACACGCACACACACACACACACAAACAACTCAAACTAAACTGTTGGAGAATCAAAGATGTGAAAAAAACAAGATGTAAAATGTAAAAAGAATCATCAATACAAATGCTATCGGTATAGTCTAAATGTGTTAATCTCCAGCAAATATATGTATTAATCTGAATTTGTTTAAGTGCTATGTTATACATCTGATAGATGTATTCTCCTGAAAGTCAGTCAAAGGGATCAAATCAGTTTTCTGGTGATCTGGAAAAGTCATCAAGGATTCTCAGATTCCATATTATTGACAGAGACGTTCATGAGTAAACATTTGGTAAACATGGTAAAAGCTTTTAGTAAAGAAATAGCCATGGGTCAATCATTTCATTGTTACATTGCAGTGGTGATTTGGTTGTTCATTTTCCAGCCTGTAGTGCCCCGATCACCCTCTAAAACCCGGGTAGAAAAAAAGATCAGAAGCGAAAGGTCAGGCCTTTAGTTAAAGCAGACAGAGCATGGCGACTGCGTACAGTACGGTACCTGACTCCTCTCGATCATGGCAAACAGGTCCGAGATCTAGGGAAGACACACGAGACAGATGCAAGACAGGTGTCAGTCCCCTCTAACCCCATAGAGTGTTTCACCAGCCAGACATGCTAGCTAATGTGCCATCCCTCCACCCTGACAATGTCACAATGCCTATCTCATTGAGAAGCTACTGGGAGAAGCACTGGGAGAACCGCTCCTCCACGGAGACAAACAGCATATAAACAACCCTCCCTCCAGGGAAAACAGGCCTGGGAGCACTGTGGCGCTGTTCTCTGTTGCTACAGCCAACGAGACCCAGC
The DNA here is from genome assembly GCA_026546735.1 of Forbesichthys agassizii. Taxonomy (NCBI): domain Eukaryota; kingdom Metazoa; phylum Chordata; class Actinopteri; order Percopsiformes; family Amblyopsidae; genus Forbesichthys; species Forbesichthys agassizii. The sequence goes on along the minus strand of JAODLL010012615.1, from coordinate 9,500 downwards.
TGCCTGGGTTAGTGGGCCAAATTAGCCCTGTGACAATCCACTTTGCTAAGTGCCGAGTCTTGGGCAATGCAGATGTGTTCATTTGTGAATGGGACACACTCCTTAACAGTAACACGAGAATACGTTGGGAAATTAAAGCGCAGAGGATTTCACAGCTATGTCAGCTGTGGGAATGTCTTCGTATTCGATTGCTTCAGTTTGAGGAAGTTGGGCCAGTGCCAACCAGTACCTGCCCACTGGCACAAAGACACCAATATAGCCATTTGGTAAGAACACACTAGGCAATCGCAACAGTAGTGTGAGAAAACTGGCCATGTGCACAGGCATGTGCAAACCCACAACCCCGCCCAAATAAAAGAGGAAATGGCCACAGGCTAGCGGTTTATATCAGCAGCGGACACAGCGGGGATGTAACAGCAGCTCCGGCTTGAGACGGAGGAGGCGGGGATGGTGCCGAGTGAGTTCTCTGATCAGCGTGAAACACGAGTGGACTGAAGTGCCAAGACGGGGTTTCCACGTGACAGCTTCAATTTACGCAGGCTATACACTGCAGGGCAGGCACGACATATCTGCTCGCAAATGCACACACACTTGTCAGCATGTAGCCTATGTACGCCATGCACACACGCTGGAACGCACGCGTAAACAAACGTGTGGGTACACACACACACACACTCCAAATCTTGTGTTCTCTCTCTCAAAGCACATGCAAATAAATGTCACGCACGTGTACATGTGAACACGAGCACACACACCTGTAAACACACGTGGCCTTCTGCCACTGTTCCTTCTGAAAACAAACATCCATAACACTACTGCCTGCACAACAAACTGCCCTATGCAGACCGCATCACCGACAACCCCTGACATACTGATGCATCAGTGACCCTCCTGTGAAAGACAGACTAAACACTCTGCAGGAACTGCTAAAGCAGTGGAGCAAAACTATTAAAGGTTTGCTTTTTCTTTTTGTTGATGCAAGTGATTTGTTCCCACCTTTGTTTGTTTAGTCTAGAGCGTTCTTATCAGTTCACTACAAAACCAGGTAGCAGACATGAAGCTAATGAGTAACTATTAACATGATAACGGCACTTTAACAAGCTATAAACATACATACATGCAACATACATTACCACTTGCTTTGGCTACATTTCTGACCCAGAGCAAAGAGGTATGTATAGCATTGGCTGAACATTACATTATAATATTAACAAAACAATACTTTTCTATGTTTTATTACTTAGTAATTGGAAACATAAAATACTTACATCGCTGTGACGCCGTCCCTTAAAAGAACTTCTGGAGGGACTTTGAAAAAGTGCCTCAAAAGTGAACACGTTCTTTGCCATCCTAAACTCAGACATTATTCTACAAGCAGTGATTCAAACGAGCTGAAAAGTGCTATAGTTTTTATGTCACTGTCACCCGACAAGGAGCACTAGGGCAGGATTGACAATGCCACTTCACGCTGTCACTCAAAAACAAGGAAATTCTGGAAAAGTTTGTTCTTTAGGCTGTTTACATTTCCTCTAACTAAGACCATATGGCAAAGTAAGAATGTCCTTTTCTTTAATCCCTCTTTCAAAACCGACACACACACACACACTGGCAGACAGATATGCATACATGGGAGGAGACAAGTGTTTTCCCCACCCCAAGTATACTGGAAAGCAATCTACTCTTCCGTCTGTATTACAAAAGAGCACCCATGCGGTAAAATATGGAGACCAGTTCTCCTTTTGAACCTTCACAGTGTGAGAAAAGTATCTTCCTCTTTCATACAGGCTTTCTCAATACTTTAATCTGCATCCCCCGCCCATCCCCAATACATCACATTTCACACACACACACAACCACAAGAACCGTTGTGGACAAAAAAACCCACTTAAAACTGCACACATCCATATCTTCTATATACCTGAATGAAAGTGATTTTACCATTATGAGAAGTTAAAAAAAGCCTAATCTAATATTCTCTATTCTATTTTAGCAAACATTTTCGCATGGGACAAGCTGTTACATAATAATGGAGTTGATAATGGATCTCATGTCATGTCAAATATATTTTAACAGCAGGAGACAAATAATGATTGGTCTGATTTAAGTGATCTGATTAACAATTGACAATAATTTAAAACCAAGGTCAAATATGAGTAAACAGATCAGATACCCGATATTGTAATTTAGCAACAGCAGTGTTTACTCTACTATAACACATCTGCTCATTTCCACAGCAAAGGTCCTTCCTCGGCTAAACAGCTACCAATACTGTATAATATACTGTCATGTGCCAGCATTCCCAACTGCTTCATTACGTCTAATTGAAACGTTTTTTCCTGCCAGGATGTTTTCACACAGCATGTTTAATAACATGCAGTATAGCTTTGATAAGAAGCAGCGAAATATTGAGAAATGTATCTGGCGTCGCTTTACAGATTGCATTCCCAGTTCAAGACTGTGATCACTCCGTGCCTCGTCAGTCACACTGGTAGCAACACGGGAGAGACAGGCTGTCAAGCTTATCTGCATGCAGAGATGCAACTGTCTGCTGGAAGATTATAGCAAAACTCAAGAGTGCCTCAAAACTCATTAGTGCGTAGCAGTGTGACATTGGAGCGTGGGTCGTGGGAGTTGATAATGGGATAATGTTTAAAAAATGTAAAGCTTTAACTGTGAGATTGTCAGAAGAAACATAGCAGGGAAATACATTGTTCAGTGAAAGTAAAGGTGGTTGTTTTTAGGTGTTCTTTTATATCAGATATCTACACTGAAATAATTTACTGATTGTACTCAAATGTGCTTATGGTTCATGGTTTCTGACACAAAGTAAAAAATAGAGTTGCAAATGTATTCAATGTATTTTAAGTAATTGGGACCAGTGTCAAGTCACACGCAGACATAATCTTTGTTTTTGCAGGATCAGCACTATATAATTACAGTAAATATTGTCCCTTTTTAGAAAAGTGATGGAATTAAAATGTTATGTAGCAAATGTGATGCCATTTCGTTTAATTCGTTTTACAGATAAACATAAAAACATCCCACACCACATTTTTTTGGAGATCCAGGTGCAGTCTCCTGGGAGGTGACTCTGATGTCATTACAAATATACTAAGCTCATTACCATGATTCAACACCAGGACGGAGGATTGTGACTGCGTCTTGAACTTTCAACTTTATTACTATAGCAAATTGCCCTCATATTAATGTTATAACATTTTTTAAATTGACTGGACATACACAGTACACACGCACATGTACATGCACACAATTTCAGTCACATTTGGACTTCCACAAGTAAAAGGTGAATGGACAGTACTATAGCTATTTAGGTAATACAACCACACAGGGTAGGGATGGCAGGAGCAGGATGTTGCTCACACTCCAGTAGATATGTAGAAATTGAACCATGATTTGATTGCCTCATGATGAGTTAACATTGTGCTAGTGTAATGCAATGTCCTTATTAACATTTAAAGCTAGTGCAATTAAGAAACCCCCATTTCCCCATATATTCGTTTTTATAAACATAGGTTTTAATGTTCTACTATAGTCTACTTTTTCCTCAACTTCCCACTAATCCAGCACTACTACTGCCAGTACTGCTATACAGCTAAGTAATAATGCTTCATAACAACTCACCTGCAATGTTAACATATTCACAAAGAGGACAACATAATAGATTAGGCTCCAAATACATTATACAGTAATATAATACATGAGAAACAATATAGGAATTAATATAACACTTATACTATGATTTGCCAATTGCCATATAACGTTGTGTTTTGAAATGGTTAATTACTAAATCAGTGTGTGATTTAGTAATCACACATGGTCTCTTCTGTGACCCTTCCATATTGCCATAGAACACATGCATGCATTTTTAGAATTTCAATGGTACATTTGTAAATATACATCAACATCAATGAAGAATAACTACAATAGAGGCAGTTCTAGTATTGCTGTGATATATTGTACATGTTTTTAAGCAGCTCATACATATACTTTGTTATTAGTACTAGTAGTAGTAGTACCATTGAGCAAACTATACGATGGTAAGCAGACAAAGCAAAGAGAACGCCCAGGAGATGTTGGAAATGCTATAGTATAGCTGTTGGACGGGAGCAAGCCTGGCTTGGGTTCAGATGCTGAGGTTGACAGTGACCAAATCACTTGCTACTATATATTAGAGTATCATTCTCCGTTTATCTCGAGAAGTTTGCTATATCAATTTGCCTATTCTGCAAAGGCTTCTTTTAGATTTGCAGTGATACTTGTTTGAAGTTTGATGGCTGCAGCTCTGTTATATGGATTTTTGCACTGGAAAGCAATCATGTTTGCTTGTTAGTAAAACAAAAAAGATAGTATCTACATTATCAATGTGAAGACATACTGTATATATGTTAACACAATGAATTATATAGATGTCTGTCCCTTTTAGAATGTGGTAGCTGAACAGTCGATGACAGTCCTGTATTTTGCACGGCACCATGGGGGGGGGGGGGGGACCAGCTCATGATTAGTGGGGACTCACAAGCCAAACAATTTAATAGTCAAGGGCAAATATCAATCCTTCTTCAGCATCACTGAGCTTCACCTTTAACTTGTAATGAAAAACACAAGTTCACTAGATGGGTGCACTGAAAGATGTTAATCCTTCAATTGCAATTAATGGTAATTACATTTCAGAACACTACTGACCAGTCTCCATAAACAACACAGACGACTTCAGATAAAATGTATGTTAGAGAAACACTGGAGAACAATAATAATGCAGAGCTCTAGGAAGAAAGTATCAGTTCCCAGATTCTTGACCATATAATTTCTTATTCCCTTTAAATCTGTCTGTTAAGATTACAGACAATATGGAGCCCCCTCTGCCATGTAACCACTTTTACTCTTCCAGCGCCCAAGGGTTTCAGAAGCTACACAATCTGATTTAAAGTGCTTGTGTGTGTGTGTGTGTGTGTGTGTGTACCGTATGTCTGTGTGAGAGTAATTGAGACTCCCAAAGGCATATATACTACATTATCTCAATAACCATTTGCAATTTAACTTGTATTCCACAGAAAATCTGTGGAGAAGCAGCAAGACTGCTCTCTCTACAACTGCAAAGGCAACCGTTTCATAAAGACTCAATCAATGTCTTCGGCAAACAGGCAGGCCTGTTTCAACTCTTCCAGAGAAAATCCATCACTCTACATTAATTTTGTGTGTGAGTGCACAGAATCACGTCACCTTGCTGTGGTCACTGGACCCTGCCGAGCACAAATGAGAGTATAATAAAACAGGCCACTCCGCTAATGCAATTCCTATCTATGCCTCCAGGTGGCAGTTTGACTGACACAGAAGATACAGTATATCAGTGTCAATATTTATACTAACAATGCTTTTCACATTAACACATTAAATGCTATTAATCACTGATTGAGCTAATACAATAATGATACGGCCTACTGCTCATTTATTAAAGCCTTTCCATTTGCAGTTCACTTAATTGGCAATCTATCTGATAGATAATAGAACAATGTAGTTTGTATATCCCATTAACACTATTTGCATTTTGCATTAGTGTGCATTATACAATAATCTCACTCACAGTTTTATCAGGACCATAGCAAGCTAACATGCTTGACCTGTTGCGTGTTCAGTTTGAGCTGGCTGAATCCATGATTAGCTTCCCATTACTGCTCAAAATGCCAGAATGCTCCATCACATTATCATATAATTAAGGCTAAACTTTGTCAATATCATTTTGGTGGAATCTACAGTACCACAAGAAAACAGTTGGCATTCAAACTAAACAATGATGTAGGGCCAATGGGCATTGCTGTGTCTATAGTTTTGCCTATCCTATCTCTGACAGACTAGCCACTGCTGTTTGGAAGGCTACTGTTTAAACGTAATAGTAATATCCCACCTACTATACACACAAGATGTATTGGTGTGGCTGGATCATATTAGCTCACCAAAGCATAAATAACAGCACACACACGTTTATTTGTATGAAAAGCAAAAGAGATTTCTGTGCAACAATTGAAAATCCTCCTATCATACAGTCTGCTAGCTAGCTGTTGATTTGAACCAACACTAGAAACTATGAGCCATGAACATTTCATTTAGCATCTATTGCCTGAGCAGTAGGGCTGTCCACCAATATTCTATATGTTGATATAATAAAATAGTAATAAGACATGCAACATGACATTCGTTAGTGAAAAAGAAACCGGTACTACCCTGGTTGTATGCTTGTCGAGTTCTCACATGAGCCTGTCACACATCACTTGATTGAAAATTAAATGTAGGTCAAGTTGAAACAAGCAAATAATTCTACTACAACCGTGTGGTGATAATGGGAGGGAGGGAGGGAGGGAGGTTGCAACCCGATTTGGTCACAGATAGTGTGAGAGTTCTAAAAAGAAATACTGTTCTCAGTGCATTTCTCAATCTAGCACCAACCACAGCACAGAAAGAGAGAGGGAGAGACATTATTTAGTTTAGGTTGTAATGTGTAAATAAAGTATCTATCTCTTATCTTTTAAAATACAGGTTTGTTTTAAAATAAATATACACATATACTCTTGTATTGGTTTGCCCTCTTATGGACATGAATTGCAAATATATATGTATATATATATACACACATACATACACACACGCACACAAAGACTATATATATTATGGCTGTCAACATTAACGCCTGCAATTAATCTAATCTTTTTACGTATCATTTTAACGCATTTTAATAATTTGTTCAAGATTGACCGCAACTTCTTCCCGTTATCTATGGGGGTGGTTACCTAGGTCATGGCCTAGACTGTACCAGACAGTAGGTCACGGCAAATGCCTGTACTATGATAGAGGAGACAGTATCAGATTTGCCGAATGGCAAGTTTCTTTAAAAAAAGCTTGTATGAACTATGAACCATCTGGTCGTTTATCCTGTCGGCACCCCAAAACCACCCCCGTATAGCCATCAACACAACGCGATTGGTAAGTTCAGTTGGACCCTTCTCCCGACACATTCTCAATTATTTTTAGGCTTCACAGACTGATTCTCGTGGCGAAGTTAAACTGAAGCCTGACGAGGCTAAAATAATGTCTACAGTTCATATGGATGCCTCGACACATTACGAGATTGTTATTGTACAATTACACATGAGAGGGAGAGAGTTACTGTTTGTATGCAACAACAGCAGAATTTACAGAATTAAAATTTGTGATTAATCACAACCCATGACTGTGATTAACTCGATAGCATGTTTTAATCAATTGAAGGGCACTAATTAATATATATATTTATTAATTAATTATACTCTATAAAAAAATGCATTATTATTGATTGCATCTGTATGTACGTATAAAATACAAATAAAATAACCCACATGTACTTAATAAAACATTTTAACACTAGAATAATAATAATCACAGCAAATAGAAAGCATCTTGTGACCCACCTACTTACATGCAGATACATTTTGAGTTTGTCTGCTAATCTGTCTTTGTTCAACATCACATTTCTAACTCATACAATTTCTGACATTCTGCTGACAGCAGATACAACTGCAAAGTCAACATATCTCGCAGGATGACAGGTTGGCACTCGTTTGTATGGTAATCTATGCCCGGGGGTTGAATGCGTATCCTGCTAGTGTATTCTCTGCCACCCCATGTGGCCGCATATAATTCATACCACCCCCTGTGCAAATTGCGTTTCTAGCGCACGTGTGACAGAAATACTGACAAGTGCCTCCTACGGAATGCAGCGGACTGGGACAGCTGTTGTGGACCTACATATTTGTTTCGGGCTGTATGTGACAGAGGGCAAAGCCTTTGTGTCTGGATAGCATGACAGACTGCCAGCTAAAACAACACAGTAAGGCCATTACAGACACGTTCCACCTGCCCACAGGAGAATGGGGCTGAGACCAGACAGGAAAAGGAGGTGACGAGTGAGGAGAAGCGAGTAAAGGGAGGTAAAAATGAATGTATGCCTTCAGACATGGAATGTATATACACAGAACCTCTTCAAGTTAAATACCGTCATGTGTGAAGTCTGGCTCTTTAACTAACTAAGTTAAATAACCAGAGCTATACTTATATATACTTATATGTTTACATATAGTTTACAGCTTTTGAATGATACAAAATATATGTCATTCTGTGAATAAGTCAGCAACTTTAACAAAAAACCTGCCTTCTGTAGATTTTTTAAATAGTTATTAATATTATTAAGGGGGATTGTTAATATTAATAATGATCCCTTTGTGAGATTTTATCAATTAGATGTATTTCGCTGGCTATACAATACTGTATCACTATTTAATTTCACTTGGTGTATTACACCTCTCACATCGTTATAAAACATGTCAAATATTTTAATTGCCAATTTTTATTGGCTGTAGTCTCTGTAAATGTGAAATTAGCTGACAAGCACAGTCCCAGTACTAATAGCAATACAAATTATACAATTAATAATTGCATTGTAAGGTAACCTATGCAGCTAAGAGATGGTATTTGTTTTGGGGAGCTTCTTTTTTTGTTATTATGCCATTATCAAGCTAATACTGTTACAGTGGCTACAATGTAAGTAAAATGATAATGGAGGCCATTGTTACTGTACCTTAAAAAAAGAGGAAAGGCTAATCTCGGGGTGAGAACAAGATAGTGATGGCTCTACTTTGTCAGAGATGCGGGGAGTCCTTCCATCTTGCTTCCTGTGAGTCAGACAGAGCGAGAAAGATAGAAGGAGTCAGGAGATATTAGACAAAAAGAACATCGTTATGGCTACCCTAAAGTTAGCTTTCTTGTACAGTACAAGAGAACAGGAAACAGGATCTTTTGACCCGTCTCACGTTAAGGACAAGGAAAATGCTCTGAGATTGTACTGTATTTCTACTGTCTGTTATGGAAAGACAAGCCATCTTGTGAGCCTGACTTCCCTGCAGTGCTAGTCCTTGCACCACTCCTGTGCAACACAGGGAGAAGAGAGAGACAAAACAAGTGATATGATGAAACACTGCAGAAAGATATAGGGGATAGCAGAGGGGAATGGGGAAGGCAGAATTAGATTGAAATCAAACCCAACATATCTAATATCATACTACTCATATTTGTGTAAAATATCTTGAAATATTCATACGGTAATACATTTGGGGTTGTAGTCCTGTATGCCCAAGCTTAAGAACACCACTGTCAAGTGACACTAGTGACAGTCATTTCGCCACACTTTACGCCTAAAAAAAATTGTATTGTATGTACGAACAGCACACACGTGGCTAAAACGCTATTCTGCCTGCTGAAAAAACACAGGATCACAAGTTGCGCTTTTCCTATTCATGCATATTGGAGGGTGTGTCGCGCAATAATATGGGAGGAGACGCGCAAGGAGAGAGTGATTACTATGGGGGTAGATTTCTAATTCAAGCGCAAAATTATAATCCACACGTATTTTTACCATCCACAAGCACACACCTCTCAATTTGCATGCGTAGGTT
>JAODLL010012596.1:0-29109 GCA_026546735.1 Forbesichthys agassizii | reverse complement strand
TGAGGGCGTGAGGCACTGGGGATGTGGTCCGTCCCCCCGGTCGTCCTACCCCGGCGAGACCAGCGAAACGTTACAGTGCCTGGTGGCCTGCACACAGCATGAATGTATAAACACCACTATGCAGATGATATAGAATAGATCTGCAGTGTGTGTACATCTGTAGAACTCTTTTTTCGTTTTCATCTTTAACCTTGAAAAACAATAAAATTTTAAGCAACATATCTTTGCTTACAATTAAGTCATTATGCAGATGGTTTTATCCTATATGATGTGAGTACTGAGTACTCCAAGTATTGGGCTATGGAGCAAGTAGAGCTTAGGCATCTTTATTAAGGTAGGCCAGGCATGTTCTTTAGCATATATATATATATATATAGTAACTAAACCCAATTAATGTTTTTCCAGGAGTGCAATATTCTCAATAAAAGCTTAATCTAAAGTTTTGACAGACAATTGTCTAAGAGCATTCAGTAGAAAACAATTTGTGGTATGAATAGTTTAGTTGACAGCAAGAAATGCCTGCATTCATTAATGACAACTGTCTGATTTGTTGAAGATGGACATTTGCTTGCTAATAACTGATTGACATCTCTTGGTACCGCCTTTTCCAGACCGAGTCCAAAGCAATGTGCTTAGGAAATTAGAAAGATATCACAAGGCTGAGACTGCACACTGCTGTTGGAAACATAAGAAAACTATAAGAATATTGGAATAGTCAGCCCATTGGACAAGTCTGAATCAAATGCACCCAAAAGCTTAAAAGGTATAGTCAGCCATTGTAAGCAAATACACTTTTTCTCAAATTCACTAAATATCTCCTTGCAGTCTGCTATATTACTGTTCTATGTGCATGCTGATAAAATAATCTAGTACAGCCCTGGCTCCGTAAATAGGTACAAACTAAAGTGGCGAACTCCAAACAACAATATCCTAGCCTTCGCAATAAGTTTCAAGTGTGCTCTGAGGGTGCACACTATAGCATTGAAGGGATAGATGTTTTTGTTTTGATTGAGTTTAAAGCTAGCACGTTTATTCGAGAATGATTGCCCCTACACGTTAATGCATGATATATATTGGCCTTTTTTGTTCAGTATATAACAAATAAAATAAAGAAATACATTGTTCCACCAAACACAATTGTATTATGCAAAGAAAAATAGTCACACCTTACATTGTCTTTTCATTAGTAAAACATGTAATATTTGATGTTAGTGTGTGACAGGTTTGGCATTTTATTTGTTATTTCTGACTAGTTTTGTTTATAAGAAGAAATTATCTCTGGCTGCTACATGAACTGCCCCAGACCTTGACTGAGCTTTCCTTAATTTGCATGTTTTATTGTACAAATCAGTTTACAATGGAAAGTCCATAACATCCTCTTATTTTTCCATTATGGGTTATAAGAATTAAATTATGACATACATTGTTTCTTGGTAAAAACTGAATTGTTCAGTGGGCTGATTCAGAATGTTGTTTTTAATTTCACTGATCTCACTGGTCTGTCTCAACCCAATTTTCTTGTAGGGATATTATACTTTAATCTAATTTCCTCGAAACCATTTTTAATCGGTGTACGAATGTGTGTGTGAATGGGTGAATGTGAGGCAGAAATACTGTAAAGCGCTTTGAGTGGCTGAAAGGTTAAATATAAATGCAGTTCATTTACCATTATTGTTATAAGGCAAGCTAGTGCCAGTTACCTGAGAATGCATGAAAAGCCTATTTGATATTTAGAACGCCTAATGTCCAGGGAACACAACAAATGCATACAGTAGCCTTTCTTGCGTGCATTCTATTACAGTATTTTTCTATCGCTAATATCCATTTGTCTAATCTGTAGTCACATTTTCAAACCTCTAAACACAATTGGCCCAACATCAATCAGTGCATGACCATACCATTACAGTAATAGGCCTACTGTACCTTACCCTGATGTTTTCTATTAAAATATGATTTAACGAATTCCGGATTCTTCTTTATCGCGGGGTGGACATGGAATGTAAATAAACTCTTTATTTAGGCATTATGATAGGGTCTATTCTTTTTCCAAATGTTATTAGCTAAATAAGATTTGATTTAAGAAAATAATACAGTATGTCTTTATGAAAGCAAAAACTAAAATGGCTATGATTGGATGACACATTTTTTGTTTTCATATCCCTGGTCAGCATGCATGCTGCTATTCTATACAGAACTGATGATGTTTAAGGTGTATTTTATTAGTTAGAAATGCTGCGTTGCTGTGCTATAATGTCATCTAAAATAAAATATCAATTTGCGGTATAGGCCTAATCTTTTGACAAATCAGTGCACAACCAGTGAACCAGGCGTTTACTTGTTTACTTTTCCTAATTGTGCAGTGCTTATATGGGTCACATCGAGTTAACCACGAAGATAAACTGCTCGGAGCAGTTTAGAGATGCTAATTAAATTGCCACCTTTCGTAGTATGGGTTACTTGGCAAGTTACACACAACATCGCAAAGTTACTCCAGAAGTTACATGGATAAGACAGTTACCTTCCTTCATAGTATAGGCCACATCTTAACAGTTGCTGCAATAGCAGCAGTTGTATTAGCCTAGAATTTATTAGATTAGCAAAGAACGGCACTAAAGGCTTTTCTTAATGGAAAATATGTTTTCACTCCTCCCAAAATGCTGATTCTGGTCAAATTCACTCTTCTCCCTTCAGCAAGACTTTGATTACTGGCTCTGCTGGTTCACAGGTTTGTTCAATCACCTGCCAAGAACTTTTTTTAAAGTGTTTGCCCTTTTCAAAGTTTCAATGGACAGCTCCAGAGATGGCTCCCTAATCTGGAAGATCTAGCAACATTTACTGCCTGACAATAAATAAATGTAGAAACACATAATTATATTTTCCTTATAATAAAATAATACCTTTCATTGTAAACTTGACAATAATCTTGTGTGTATATCAGGTGTTTGTGATCTGTGGCAGTTCAAGAGTATTGAGTATTATTGTACATTGAGGTTTTCAGAAGCTGAAATGAGAGTGCACTCAAATATGTAAGCCTGGAATAACTTTGCTTTGGTTGTCACTAACAATATACAAACTATACCGGTATTTTATTCATGGGAAGAGTGAACAATATTCGCTATTATTGTACATTGAGGTGTCCAGAAGCAGAAATGAAAGTGCACTCAAAGATGTAAGCCTGGAATAACTTTGCTTTGGTTGTCACTAACAATATACAAACTATACCGGTATTTTATTCATGGAAAGAGTGAACAATATTCGCAACCTCCCCCTTCAGAGTTTATTATTTTATTGTTTTGAATGCTATAAATTTAGCAGTGGTAAGTTACTTATAAATGACTCTGTGACATTTAAGTCACACTGTTTGACATTCAAGATGCCTAATTGACTGAGGGATTCTTCCAGGGAAAACCCTAACTGTGAAACATCCAGCTCTGCAGGTTTTTTTTAGTGAGAGATAACTTAGGATCAAGTTACTGTACACTGTCAAGTTCAGTTGCCAACTGGTTGTGATGATATTAAGGCTGTAAGGGATGTACTGTAGAAGTAAGGTATTTACTATACTTTATTTTTCAAACCCATTCAGTTCATCATTGCTGCCTTTTCAAGGCAGCATTGCAAATGGTGTAACCATAAAACTATACTGTATAACCTGTTATACAGTATAATGACATGAGACTTAGTAATATTTCTCCCCAAGCTGTTTTGGAGTGATTACGGTGTTAGATCCAGTAGGATATGAAATATAAAATCTTAAAGCCCAATTCATCTTTTGTTAAACCTTAGTCCGTACGCTGATGTTCAATAATGAATAATCCATTGTTCACAAACTGCATGTGTATTTTCAACCACCATTGATTTCCATTGTTTCTCTAAAGCATAATGTAGACATAATATGTCTACAAAGCTGATTCCGGTAACACTAACTTTGTGTACTCGATGGTTGCTATGGTTATGATGTTATACAGTGGGTGGGAGTGAAGACAAAGCTGTGGCTACAGTCACATTTGACCATCTTGGGTAATGTTTTATGCACTACAAGAGGCAGTGCTGCTGACATTTTCCATAGCGAATGATGGGGAAGGCAGCATGTTTACAAAAAAATCAAATGGAATACTTACAAAAGGTTAGAAGTAATTAACCCCGGGCGTCATTCAATCAACATGTTACATACATTATACTTCTGGCACAATCTCAGAGAGCGGCTAGTTTCAAAGAGATGCTTCACACTGCTAAATATAAACCACTATCCTTGAATACAACATGACTTAGAGGATGGCAGAGAGGCCAGCGGAAACAACTGAAGCCTTAAAGTGGGCTTCCCTCTTTGTGTATATCTCCAGGATGACAGGGTTAGGCTGGCGAGCATTATATTACCTTGTTCAATGCTGTAGCTTGCCATCTATCTAATTGTTTAGCAATAACTTTAACAGAAGCCCAAAAATTCAGGCTAGCTATTGGAAACATCAAGAATCCCCACTGTTGAATTTTGTAATTCACTCGTAATACTGTGCGACACACTGGTGCCTTATGTGCTGTACATAATTGTATTATTATTATTATTATTATTATTATTTTAACACTGTAGAATAATTGTACATTAATTATAATGAATTCATGCATGAATTCATGCATGATCTGTGTGTTCATCAGGAACTAGCATGACCTTAAAAGTATTTCATGCATGACCTCATGCCTTTACTAAAGCATTAACTAAGCTGAGCAAATCATCATGAATTATAATTTATTAAGCATGATCGTGCTTAATCTATCAGGCATTCTTCAAAAAACATTTGGTCTTACTATTGTGGGTAAAACTATGGTTGTTGTAGGCCTACATGAATAATCATGAATTCATGCATCAAACAATAATTAATTATTGCATGTAATACTTTTTACTAATTACGGGAATCAGAGTCCTTTTAATATCATGCATGCATACATGCTAGAACAATATATCAATGCTGTATGTGAAACAAATGGTTTTCAATCATCATGATCGGAGTTGCATGTCTTCTTCATATAGCCTGCAGGCAAATTACTCAGCAATCACAGCACGTGAACTGTGACATCCAAATACAGTAGCTATCATTATTAGCTTCTCATTATGAATCATATTTGTGCCCCCTCAACTAAAGTGATGTACTGTGGTTACCTTGTCTTGGGCTATTACTGCTGTTTTTGGATACATTGGATATTGCCTTTATACACATGGGTTGTTACTATCTTCCAGCTTGCAGGTAAATGGACAGACGCAAAATATTGGCAATGACAGCAAATTTATTATTTTGACATCCAAATACAGTAGTCTTCATTAACTAAACATATAGCTTATCATTAATCCATCATGTTTGTGTCCCCTCAACTAAAGGGATGTACTGTGTTAACCTTGTCTTTGGCTATTTTGGCCATTTTTGGATACTCTGGATTTAGCTTTTAGAACCACTTCCCACACAACCCGTTTGGTATTTTATTTTTTGATGTTAAAGGAGTCATTTCATGCTCCTTTTCACTTGATGACACAGTTCCTTGACTTCTCAATGCAATGTAGTTGACAAGCCTAGGTGAAAATACCACACACGTTTAGGTAATGCTAGTACGGTACTGGTGCAGGCTACTCAAACCCGGTTTGAACATAGTATGGGTTTTGGACCACATATGGTTTAATTTCAGCAATGTTTTTAAGGTGTTAGTATTGCACATTTATTCTGCCTCGCCGTCCAGACTACAGGAAAGGATACAGGCGGCAGAATGTAGTTCATTGTACGTGTCAACAACACAGCAGCAGCTTGGTCACACAGCCCTGTGTAGGAACGGTGTTACGTTGTGATAGCCAGCCATGTATCTACTAAGCACATTTTTTCATGAATGAAGGTTAAATTATATCATAGCACAACATCGCAGCCAGCTCTGTCGCTAAACAGCCATGTATCCATAAGCACATATTAATTATTAAATGAAGGGTTACATAGCACAAATCCGCAGCCGTTCTTGACGCTACAGGGCTATGATAGATAGATGGCTAGCTGCTAGCAACCACACAAAGTGATAGGCTATTCGGTTAACCAAGAAACTTTCAAATTAAACAAAGACATATTCTATCTTTGTGATTATAACGGCCGTAACGTTAAATGTTTTATATGATATGACTGATTGGCCATTTTTGGATACTTTGGATTTTTCCATTATACACAATGTTTGTTTGTTTGTTAGTAGCTTCTAGCTTGCAGGTACCCATAGACTTACGGTGGGTGTTAGGTTTTCTCCTGCTTTCAGCCAAATCAGGTTGATTACCATCAGATATTTCGTTTAGACAGGATCTCAGTTAGTACCGAAGCTTCATAAAATGGTATTATATGGGATGGACCAGTCCATACGGGGAAAAGCGTTTTTATAACTTATTTAAACAACTTACAAACATTTAAATGAAAGAATAACATATCGACGTATTTCCCAAACACATAATTCTATACCAAAACTATGATTGTGAAAACTGTTTTTTGTATCTTATGTTTTTCGAGTAAAAGACACGAATGAACAACTGTCATGTCATGTTGCATCACTTTTCCTTGGCTCAAAAATGTATAAATATGTATTAAATTACATCAAACACATTATTATAATGTAGTGTAAGTATCCTGCAAGAGTCGTATGTTCATGTTTGTTAGTAAAACATGTTTAAATAAAAAAGTGGTGTGTTTTTTGTTTTACACACATTAGGCCTGTATTGTCTTTGGCTGTTTTGGTCTGTGTATCTTTTGGCCAATCGATTTCTGTTCTGAGCAGGAAATCGCTAACCTGACATGCCAGAGGAATTGTTGTCACAAGTCCATCTGGGGAGCCGTACATTGAAACTGTTTGTGAAGGGCAGGTACTTTCAAAAAAACATATTTGGCAGTTGAATGGATGAACCATCTGGTCGTTTTTGCTGTTGGCACCATGGTCGGCACACCTAAACCACTCCCGTATATCAATAAACACAACGCTGATTGGAAAGTTCAGTTGCTACTCGGACACATTCAAAATTATTCCGAGGCTTTCCAGACTGATTCTTACGGTGAAATTAAATTGAAGCTCGCGAGATCAGGATGGTGTTGCGAGGCTAGGAAAACGCTAATGGTCTTAAGATTTGTTTTCCTGCTCTTCTCTGATTAATGAGAAGTTGCTTAATTTTCCTTTTCTGCTATATAAAACAGAAAATAATATTACATAAATACAAAGTCTGTTTATTTTCTGACTAGGAAAATTGTAGACTTAGGCGATGTTGTATCCAAAAGGTTTGTGCACCTGCCTCTCACAGCCCAACGCCACTGTGAGGGTGTTTGCCTGTGGATGGGAGGCTTGCTGAGCAGGAAGTTAGCACAGAGAGTTTGAGGGCCCTCGCACAAGCTCATAGCAGTAAGTTCCATTTTTACACCCACGCACCACCGTACGGAGAGAACGCACAAGCTGCCGTGTCATGTCCGGGGCTGCACGCACGCCATGGGCGAAGCAGTTTGTGCCTACCCTGAACCGAAAGGTGTTGAAGTGAACCCACTTATGGTGCTAAACAATGCCAAATTGTGAAGTTCTACATCATCATGATCATGCTTAATAAATTGTAATTCATGATGTGCTCACCTTAGTTAATGCTTTAATAAAGGCATGAGGTCATGCTAATTCTTGATGATTCATAAGATTTTAATGCATGGAGTAATGCACAAATCATGCATTATTTCATGCATGAATTCATGATAATTCATGTACCATTATTCTAAAGTGTTACCATTATTATTATTATTATAATTATTCATTCGCTATTCACTACCTACATGTATACTCAAATTGTGTTTTTAGGCAATGTAGTAAGATTCTTTACAGGCCATCATCAATGCAGTCAGTATACAAAACAGTGTATAAAAAATATACTGTACAGTATGTGAGTACTTCTTGCAGTAAACACACACACACACAAAGAAGTTAACGCAGATCTAGTAAAATATCAGAGTAAGCAGTAATGCTCTTTAAAATGGATGGATACCAACTGTCAGAGACACGTACAAGGACCCATGACCTCCTTTTCTCCCTCTCAGCATGATATAATGCTGAGGAATGACCTGATGCCAGACCAGTAACCACATCTCGACAGTGCTGAATGTTCCAGTCAGAGTCAAGCTACTGTAAAACAGTAGCTTGGTTTGACAGAGTGCTGCTCCCATTAATACAATGTAATATGTACGTGTCTAACAGTATTGTGTCTGGCCTGTTTATATCTGCCCGTAGGCCCAATACAAGAGGATTTGATCATGAACGCAAACATTAACATGTTAAATGCTAACATTAGCATTTATCGTTTTTAAAGCACATATCTTTAGGCAGGTTGATTTATTAATCAACCTGCCTAAAGATATGATATAAGATATAATAAAGATATGACATAAGACAGACATTTTAATTAGAGCAATTGTTTGAGGGTTATAGGTGGCCACATTATCATCACTGAGCTTTTGTATATAACATAGAATGTGCCCTAAACATCAAGATGTCTTGCCCAAAAGAAAGTTTGTTGTTTTAGATGCTTGTCAGTGTTAACTGTTCACTTGTGCAGTCCACGACACATCATAACACACACAGGCTCTGTGGGTGCACGAGCGTGTGTGTGTGATCAAAGGCATTTTAAATATTAAGCCCGAGAATTAATATTGAGTGGCATGCAGCTTGTGTCTGTGGCTAGCATTGCTATGCTACGCTGCTTCCCTCCTCAGAGAGGTAATCATTAATAATCACTCACCTGTCAGTGTATGTGCTGGATATGTCTTTCGACTGTTTTTCTGTCTGTGTGTGCGTGTGTGCATGTTTTCTATGTGTGTTTTTTTTTGTTTGTTGTCTAATCTGCTGTCTTGTTCCACCGGGGGCTCTCTCATTACCATGGCTTATTAGTCCCGCTAGTGCCCCGTAACTGCCATGGAAATTATGGCTCTGTTCGTTTGGCAGGTGGCAGGTGGCAGTTATTGTTATCATTCTTTATTTATTAGTGCATTTTCTCCTACACATCGACAAGATGAAAACACGAGTAGTGCAAGGCATCTCTTAATCATTTCCTTAATATGTATCTACAATATGTGTGTGTGTGTGTGTGTAGCCTATATGTACTGAATATACTGTATATAATGTTCTTATGTAAATGGCTATATTGTGGCTGCACATCCACCTGTGATCAACCTCCAGTGTTTCACCTCACCTGCAGGCTGTATGAAGAGCTGACCAACTGCACCTACCTGGTGGCCCACCAGATACAATGCTTTTGGCCCAACCGCCTTGTGGACGAGTTCTTCATCCGCGTCCACAAGCACTACTTCCACAACTGCTCCCTGTTAGGCAGGACGCTCCGGGACCCCCCGAACCACATCCTGGGACCCTTCATCATGGTCCCCATTCTGGTCACCCTGCTCATGACCGCACTGGTCGTGTGGAAAAGCAAACGGAGTGAGGGTATTGTCTAGTGGGGGGTAGGGGGGGAGATTAGGGAATAGACTATGGAGGGTCTGAGGTGGGGTGGGGGGTGGATCATAGGTGAACATTTCATGGAGAATGACCATGAATCACCATGTTGGATCTTTTTCTCTGCTAATGTTTCAGTCTGTCCTTCAGTGGCCAATATATACAATGCCATCACAGCTCTATATCACAGTGCGTGACCCCTGTGACGTCTTCCGCAACAAAGCTGTCCAGAAACTGTGCAGGTTCAGACCATCAGTTTAAAACCAAAAAAGTTCAACCCAGGTCAATTGGTTCTACCGAACCTTGTCGAGAACATGATGTATTACAATGTATTGATGTAAGATGAAAGTATGTCGCTAAAGGGATATGGTTTTAACACTTATGTAAGGCTTAACATTCCCATAACATGCTCTACGATGGACTGGAGCTAATACCTTTAACTACTGACCTTAGATCAGTAATGAAATTGTGTTTTGCTCATTGTTTCACTTGAGCGTTTTGAAAGCAAGATATTGGTTGACAAGGCAAGAGATGAACTGAACTTTGAACCTAAATCTGACACAAATAGATTGTGTCTGTTCTGGAAATAATTATATGAATAACATTTTTGAATATAGCTCAATATGTGGTTTTATCCGTACACACTGTACTCTACAAGAACTGTGACATTTTTACAGACCGCTTTAACTACTACTTTATTGAGTAAACATGGGAAAAATGGAGTACAAACAATGGAACCCGTTGTATTCAGCAGGCATCGGGACATTTTCACGGTGTATTAAACCTGGACAATAGACTTGTATCAGACAGAATACTTTGTGTGTGATTATGCCCTCAAGTACTTACTGTACAGTACATACAACTGGTTAACTTCTTTCAGTGCAGATTGTCATAGCATTATTGTCAGGACACCAGCGCAATAACAAACCAAAGTCTATTGAGGAAAAAACTAAGAGAATGCTATACAGTATTTTAATGTTCAAATACAATACATAGTCAATATAGATCTCTATAAAGACCCTCACATTAGCCTAAACTTTCCCTGATAATAAGCAGCTAAGCAGATTTTCTCAATAATACATTTATTTTTTAATTTAAATATTTAATTAGATTACATCAGTCTTTCCAGATTCATGGTAATTATTGACCTGCAGATTGCAACTTTTTGAAGCTTGCTATCACAAGAAGCCTACACTACCTGCTAATAACTTTCATTATCTTTCTCTTGATGGGTAAGACATTACATGTTACTGTGTTGTCCATTAGATAATAGTATTTAAAATCTGAGGAGACTTTAAATGATTTGGTTTTACATTTGCGAACGTTCAATAATGTTATTGTTTCTATAATTTGCAGAGAAACTATACTGTCTGTCAGTTGATGCATCAACCACTATAAACATATGGTTAAGGACATTCCTATTTGAACATTTTCCCTCAGATATTACTTTGTTAAGCATTTTCTATAAAGGCTGACTAAGAATTACTGGACAAAAAAGTCAATCATTTTAATGCAATATGAAGAAATGTGCCTGTTATGCTCAATCGATTTTGACTCTGTTTATCTGAATGTGCCGTTTAAACGGTTTCCTTCATTGGCAGTTCTGAATGCTAATTTACAGTGAGGTTTATGGCAAAAGTAATATCTGTTCTGAAATGTCCAAATCAATTGACCTTTGCCATTTTAATATCAATTTGAGCACGTTGGGGAAAAAGTAATGGAATGTTGATTGTGCATTTGAGAAACTTTTAGAAGGAGATGTTTGTTACTGGAATTGGCACTGAGAAAACAAGACATGATTGAGGAATGGAGAGCGTGTGATGAATTCTTCGTAAATGTTTAATCTGTCAGCATATGGAACAGTGAATGCATACTTCAGGAGTAAGTCCCTGAGTCATATACCTGCATTGCTGAAGTGCCCCGGAGCAAGACCCTGTATATGCACTAATTGCTCTTGGTTTAAAATGGTAGCCAACACTTAACACATTGTGTGACATGACATAGCATTAAATGACCTAGCTGAAAATGTTTAGCATGGTCAGAAAACATGAAAAGCTGTCATACAGTATAGCTGCTTAGTAATTCAAGTTATTAAAGAGGTAACTTACTTATTTCAGAGAAAAATATTTAGATTTGAAACTAATATAAAATATATACTGTATATGTGCATACTTTGGGAGGAAATGGGAACCCCCTTGTCTTAAGCCTGGGCCTCTATGTGCCATTGGCCATCTCGGTCAGCAGAATAATGTTTTGTGCATATTCACCAAGAATAAAAGCATAAAAACTCTGTATCCACTGGATTTAATGGTATCTGAGTGATCGGTCATTTCTCTCAAGGTGCCATGACAATGTGAAAATGTAAATGCGCTTAATCGCAATAATAGCATGAAAGAATGTTAATTGCTTTTTTTTTTTGTTTTGATGTTTCAAGGTCTAAAGCTGTGGGATTTATGAATACGATGAGGTGTTTGAGAAAGACACCCTTCTGAGGTTTTTGTATTGCCGTCTGTAGAATGTATTCCTGATGCACTCCATACTAATATGACCACTTATGCTATTTTAGCATGTAATCTGTCCACGGCTGCTGTTATAGCCTATTGTAGTATAGTATGCCAACCTTTGCAGTTATAGCCAATATTCTAATATAATATGTCCACCTCTGCAGTTATAACCTATACTCTAATATAATATGTCCACCTCTGCAGTTATAGCTTATACTCTAATAGAATATGTCTATATGTATATAGTATATGTTCAAGTCTGCTACTGTAGACCACCACCTGCTTTTATAGCCATACTGTAACTGTTGAATGTGCCCACCTCTACTGTTAAATAGCCTATACATTCTGCCTGCTCTGAACTACTGACAAATCATCATAAGAACGAAACCCTCTTTTGCAAATGTAGAAGTTTATAAGGGGAATAAAATCCACAAATGCCGAAAAATGAAGCCAAGCATCCCACTGTCACAGAGAGATTATGTGCCAGCTGTGCTGCAAAGCACTGCTTGAAGGTTACAGTGAAGTTCCACCTCATTAAAGATCTGAATGTGTCCGCCTGGGAATCGCAACGTTCTGAGGGAGCATGAGGCAAAGTTCCACAGGGAGGAATTGTGATGAGTCATCGGCTGAAACTAAATGCTCGACTGGCGAAGCCATTATACACGGAGGCAACGCAATAGTGTGTAGGGCAAACCTGCTCGTTATGATGTGGCTCAGGTCAATAGATTTATGATAAACAGGTTGTCAACTGGCACACTTGGGAGCTGCTGTAGAAGTCAAGGGTAACCTGTAAAACGTTTATTACATTGCAATGGTCACATCATATTATTACCAACCATACATGACATTGCAATGCAGCCTTCTGCGATTATTCACTGAGGCATTGCTGCCCTGGCATTGCGGCATTCAAATTAATTAAAAGATTTTCACTGAATCTTAAATGAAAACTGACGTTTGTGCGTGTGTGTGTTTAAAAAACACTATCTTGGTAATACCACGATAGTGTTTTACATAAGATAATACCAAGTTAGTATTATCTTTCGGTTTTGTTGAGTACCCGAGGACCTTCTCTGTATCTCTATCTCTCTGTACATCCCCATCCAGCCAGCCACACAGCATGAGACTAGCTTCATGAAATCTTAGTCTTGATGAAAAGAAATTGTTCAAGCTCACAGAAAATACACACAATTGCATGCGCGCACTCCCACACACGCACACTTTTGGTGTTTTGTTACTGCTAGGAGGCTGGTTGCAGTGATTAAATTGCAGACATATGTTCTGGTTCAGGCTGTATATGTTATGATGAGTGGACGCAATATGTTTCTGCAACTGTATAAAAATGACGCCCAAATAGCTATAAACACGACCCTGATTGGAAAGTTCAGTTGCTACTAGGACACATTCAAAATGATTCTGAGACTTTACAGACTGTCTTGTCAGGTTAAGGTACACAATGAGGCAATATCAAACTCAGGCTTAAGGATAGAGAATCCTGAATCTCCTAAGCCTTCTTATTGACCCTCCTCTGACACAGCCAGGGATTTTAGTACACGTTACCAAACTATTAGCTTGATGTAACCAGATCATATTCACTTTCTGAATATAGTCTGGCCACGCTCCATTGAGAAGTGTTCGCAGTTGTTGCCTCCTACTCGGCATATTTCAGACTACAATCTCAGTGGAATAAATTGACCTGAGAGCAATAGTCGAGCAGAGCCAGGCTACCAAACTATCGCAGATCAAAGCAATAAGACGGACACAATACACAAAAATTTGAAAAGTGATTTGTCTACATTAAAACTTAAATAAAAAGAATAGAGAGACACTATTGACATTAGATTTTTTAAATCTTTACATTAGGCTCAAAGATGAGTTATATATATATATCTTTTTTTATAGACTACTCTCTAAAAGCCTCTCCCTGTCCTTAGGCTTTGGTAATGGGTAAATTCAAATGTGTATTATGCTATTCTGATATTTAGTTTGTGAGAAAAATGGTGTGACACATATATCTTCATATATAAACCTACTTTTGCGTGATTGCTCAGCATCACTAACCTTGGCTGGTAAGTGTCTAGAAACATTTTATGTGGTAAGAGGAGCCAGCCAATGCAATTGCATTAGTGAGCTCATGGTTATATCTTATAATTAATCTATGGTATTTTCACATACAATATGTGGCATGACACAGATATTGCATTAAGACCTGAAGGAACCATGTCAACACGTGAAGCAACCGTGTCAACATGTGGAAAAATGTATACCCTTTAAATCTGAAATTCATTAAATTCTGCCATAGTTGAATGATTTAATATTTGTGATGTTCTACAAGTCATAATGGCTCATCACCTGGGGTTAAAATTCAAGTCAATCAGAGCTGCTCAGGCACTGAAAAAAATGTGTTCTTACAAAGGAAATTACAGGTTATTGTGTGTTTTCTGCTACTGTATAAATGCGAAACCTTTATGGAATTGTTTAATTTGGTAAAAACAAGGGATAAATAATGGCTTGTAATCGTAGCAGGCTTTGAGAAATTATCAAGAGTGTTGTTATGTGCTATATTAACAGTCTTTGTTAAGGACTGTTTTATCTGCAGGGGGACAAGCACTTATCTTGAGATAATCAACACTGATAGTGTACAGTATGTCTACAAGTTGATAAGCCCTATTCATATTTAGAAACAGCAATGAATCAAACTGCAAGACAAGACCTACAGTATATAAAACAGCTTTAAATGTGTGTAAAGACAATGTGTACAATGTGCAAGAAAATTGAATATCCAAATCTAAAAAAATGTAATGTTAAGTATTCACATGTGACTGTTTTTGCCATTGATCCATCAATACAAGAAGCAATAAAACTGTAGATATTAGGAGTACCCAACCTTATAGTTATATTTAGGGTGAGAACAATGTCTGTCCAGAAGCTAATTGCATGTCATGACTGGGGTTGCCTCATTTAGAATTTACACTATGTCCCTATAGACCTGCTCTTAATAAGACTTTTAAATGTCATTCACAGATGTCGCCGTAGATCATTTTATTTTCAGTGCTTTGTCAATATAATTTTACCAGAGCTCCCAAGCTACTCTAGTATATTTTGGTCTTGTTCAGAATTTCCCAACGGACTTCTGTTTATATCAGCAAACAGGCAGCCTGACAAGAAAACAGTAAGTACTGTATATTACTGTAACAAAATCATTGCAGTGGTAAGAATTTCTATAACCCATAGTCTCATCTGTGTCTGGAAATATATGGTCTTCAGTCAAAGAACCGTACCGGACAGAACATGAAAAAAGCAAAGTCCAATGAAATTGTTAGTAAAGCTTCTGTTTCCCTAGTGTGCCTCTGTGCTAAAAACTAGGGCAGGCAGTTCTCCTGTTAAAATGTTTGGAGATTGGTGCAGACATGTTTGGACTGAATGCCAAGAATGACTTTCAGCAGATATCCACATAAGAGAATGAGAGATTTTCGGTATAGTTTGTGCTTCAAATCAGCCACTATAGTTGGTGGATTTCTCTTTGAAAGAGTACTGTACGTAGTGTGTCTCAATCTAGAATAGGACCTAGCACTTAAACAAACAGTACACTCACACAGTGTCTTACAGTCCACAGGAACTGTAAGGCCACAGACCTGCATGCCCTCAACAAGGTAATGCCTCTCAGAAAAGATTGTAAAATATAAACAAAATGGCAAATTATTAACATAAGCTTGTGTTGATGAATAGATGTGTGTATGTGTTTTTTTAAACAGTTGATACTAGTTTCTAAAAGTCAATGTGCAGATGTTTTGAGTTAATCTGGCCAATTAGCCAGTTCTCTACTCAATATTTACAGTAAAGCGAGAACTCTGCTACAGGTTAGATATTTATTTTAGACACTTAATTTACATAATAGATTTTGTCTTCTTCAGATAATCTGTTAAACGGCACATGGATTTGATATTTGTAAGTCAATGTTGTAGAAAACATTTATTTTTCCCCAAACAACAATTCTGCAAGGTCTGGTGTAAACGGTACCTGCATGAGTCCAGTTGATGCAGTTGTGCATTATCATTCCATCTACCCAGGAACGATTGTCCACACATAAATACAAGCGCACAAAGAGATTTAACCCTTATGCCCTCCTCTGGCATTTTTGTGAATTTTTCAATTCCAATTTCAAAATCCCAAAATATGTATTTAGTTATTTGGTGATCAATTTGGCTGTGGCATGAAACTTTGCAAGAACTTTTTGTTTTACTTTTTAGTCAATTTAAAAAAAAATCAAATGCATTTTACTCACTTGACACCTTCGTGGCAAAAATGTACACGCACACAAAAATTGCTATAAAATCATCATACATCAATATTTTTTTCTGCTTTTTTTCATGAATCAGTTAAACATCTTTTGAATTGTCAGTGGTTCTCAGCAGGAGAACGATGGAGTGCATACTCCGGGTAGGGAATGTGTCCTTACCCGGAGGAGTAACTGGCAAGAGTACAAGAATGTCATGATTTGGCCTACAATAGGAAAACTGTTGAATCTGGTGGAATACAGTAAAAATGTTAAATATAACTACTTTTCTTCTAAATTGAATGAGTATATTACAGAATGCAAGTTTGTATACTGTAATGGTAATGATATAAAACATGTGGCGTTAGTGGAAGCCAATGAGGCATCTTTGGCCACAAAGATGTCCAGGGGGAGTATCTGGCACTACATAAAAATACTAATGCTATCAAGTTATTGTTGCTAATCTTTGACATATCACCACCAATGTCAGTTAGTAGTTTATTTATTTATAATTGTTTTTAAATAAATATTGAAATACGTAATACGTACGTAAACTGGCATTTTAGGGGTTAATATCCTGAAAATTATTGAATGTTTGGTCATTTTGACCAAGTTGTTTAAGTGATTTTTTAGAGATGTATGATGATTTTCTACCAGATTTTTTGTGTTTAATATATTGCCATGAAGGTGTCAAAAGGGTACTAAATTTGAGTAGAACACACAGGTTAACTGCTGACCACATGACAAAATAGCTGTTGTGGTTGAAATGTATGGATGAATAGTATATTTAATTAATTAGTATTGTTTGTGCTATTACATGTAAAGTATTGTATTATTTGGTCATACCAGTTATGTAATGGTTTTAGTGTGTTCAGCTTCAAGGCTTTTGGCACAATATTTCTTCATTTTGCCAGTCCAGCAAAGTTTTATTTATTCTGTAAACCACAGGTGAATAGTTTCCCTCCTGGGCATTTAATGGATTTTAGAATGTCAAAATCGCATTCAGCCACCAGATCTGTATTTGTAGTTCAAGTTAAAGTTATGAAAGGTATATGAAACATTCTATTACTGTCACAATGCTTTGAGAATTATTTTTTCTTCAAAGCAAAAAAACTATTTGATAATTTCTGCTCAAGTTTACAGTAGGCTTTACTACTTTCTGCATTGGTCAGCATTAAACAACCACTACTTTTAATGGTTTTCCATTTCAATCCACTGCTGACACTGCTAGTTCTGTATTTTCGCTGCCACTTGACATTGTAGAGTATCAAAAATGCATTGTCCTCTGAAAATAATGCTGTTTAATCTGTCATTTTCCCTGGAGATATTTTTGTTAATACAGTGCAATATGTCTGCTGTTCCCAACCCAATGCTTTCTGCCTGGCAGGCCTGAAAGCATTATGGTCTGCAGCCTGCCTGGCTAATCTGTCTCCACAAAGCAATACCTCCCACGCTCCTATGACATGTGTGGGCAGCTTTTGATGCCGACCAAAGGAGATGAAGAAACACATAACGTAACGCATGCAGCACAAACATTTGAGCAAATGCTAACGTCTGACTTTTTTTGTCATATTCACCATCTCGCTTGGCCACATTTTTAATATTAATGTAGGGTTACAAATTGACTGTGTGGGACTTTGTAGGTGAGATGACAAACTCAAATGAGGTGATGGTGAAAAAGCTGAAGACAGGAATCCAGCCACAGAAGGTAGTCTGCTATTTACTTAAAGATTAGCAAAAATATATTTCACAAACGCACTGGAATCAGACAAAGAAATCAAATGGTATGTTAAAGAAACTCACATCCAGCAATTTCTCTCCTTTCTCTCATTCCTGGCCCTTATCTGGTTATTGTTAGATTACAATTATTAATAAGGTTAAAGATTAATTAAAATGGACTGCAGGCTTTAAATTAGGTGAAATTCTCCAGAAGTAAACAAAAATTGGGCGGACATGTGATGTCCATTGTAATGGACGCAGGGTCCGAAGGGGTTAGAGTAGATTTGATCACTCTCAGATCCCCCTTTTTGAACAGGGGAACCACCACCCCAGTCTGCAACTCATTTGGCACTGTCCGCAACTTCCACTCGATGTTGAAGAGGCGTGTCATCCAAGACATCCCCTCCACATTCAAAGCTTTTAGCATTTCTGGACAGATCTCATCAATCCCTGGGGCTTTGTCAGTCGGATTCAGAAGTTCCTCAAAGTGTTCTTTCCACTGCCCAATTACCTTCCTCAGTTAAGATAAACAGTGTCCCTTCCTACTGTACACAGCTTGGATGGTTTTCCGCTTGCCCCTCTTGCGGTGCTGACCGAAAGTCTTTCTTCATGGCTTCGCCGAACTTCTCCCACAACCGGCTCTGGAGACTTCCGGGAAAACAATATTTCCAGAAAGGCCTCCTTCTTCACTCGCACGGCTTCCCTGACCACCGGTGTCCACCATGATGTTCGAGGGTTACCGCCCCTTGAGGAACCTATGACCTTGAGACCACAGCTTTCCACTACAGCTTCAGCAGTGGAAGCTTTGAACATTGCCCAATCAGGTTCAATGTCCCCAACCTCCACAAGGATGCCAGAGAAGCTCCGCCGGAGGTGTGAGTTGAAGATCTCACGGACAGGAGCCTCTTCCAGACGTTCCCAGTTCACCCGCACTACCCGTTTGGGCTGTCCAGGTCTGTCCAGAGTTTTCCCCCACCCCTTGACCCAACTCACTACCAGATGGTGAGCAGTTTACCGCTCTGCCCCTCTCTTCACCCGAGTGTCCAAAACATGTGGCCTCAGGTCAGATAATATACGATCACAAAATCGATTATCGACCTTTGGCCTCAGGCGCTCTGGTACCACGTACACTTATGAGCATCCTTATGTTTGAACATGGTGTTTGTTATAGACAATCCATGACTAGCACAGAAGTCTAACAACAAACGCCCGCTCGGGTTTAGATCAGGGAGGCCGTTCCTCCCAATCATTCCTCTCCAGGTATCTCCATCATTGCCCATCATCATTGCTGAGAGGCGCTCAGCCGGGGACTTGTGAGTATCCCCAAACCCGCTCCACGTCTCACACCCTGGGCAACCCCGGCGTAGAATAAAGTCTATCCCCTATCCAGGAGAACGGTTCCAGAACCAAGACTGCGTAGAGGTAAGCCCCACCTGATCTAGATGGTAGCGCTCCACCTCCTGCACAAGTTCTATCTCCTTCCCCCACAATAAGGTGACGTTACACATCCCCAGAGCCAGCCTCTGCCTGGTCCTGCCTCTGGTCCATCAAGGCCCCTGACTTTCACCACCACCCATGTGATAGCGAACCCGACCCCTATGATTCCTTCCAAGAGTGGTGGGCCCATAGGATGTATATATATATATTTAATTGCATAATATTTATATAAAGAGTAATTGCACCCCAGCTCTCAGGCTGACTCCACTCATTGCACAACTTTGAAAAATGACATTTCAGACCATAAAATCCTGTTTTTTACGGGAATTTTGTCAATATTAACACCAGCATTTATGTGTCTCATCACACAATATCTCATAAAACACAATTTAGGGTGCAGCTCAACCATCATACCATTCACTAGTTTTGCAAATAGATTTGCTGAGCCCTGGGAAAACCATTAACATGAGACCACCTGTGTATTGCCAGAAACTAGTAGGAAGTATTTGCACAAGTGATGCAAAAGTTCAGGAACAATGGACACTCATTTCTGCTACAGCAAATGTTTAATCTTAAATGCACAATTTGAACATTGGTTAAACCAAAGTTGCTTCCTTAACTTCAATATAAAAACTCCCTGGTAAATCATCCATCAATCGCAGACCGGAATAGTATTTCCATCCACTACAGCATAGGTAAGTTCACTTTGTACTTTAGGGTGAATAGAATGGACCATTTACAAACATATTAATGTTGTTCAACCATAAGCTCTGATGATAGACTGCAAGGTCACCTGACAGGGCAGAAGGACAGGAGTGTTTTTCCTCTATTGTTATTTATTTCCATATATTCTATATATAGAATTTTTCTTTATCTATATTTCTTTTGACACAGCAAGTGAGCAATTGTGTAATTTAAAAAACCCTTTTTAAACACATCACATCAGACGATGTCAAGAATCGTATTGCTGAATGGAATGGAATTTGAAACATTAGTCATTGTACAGATAATTGGACTTAATATTAGAATACGTTTGGGTACTGATTGGAAAAACATTTATGCCCTGGCAAAGTTGTGTTTTTATTGAACAAATAAAATAATACAATTATAGGATCAGGTTGCTGCAACACGTCTGTTTTTAAAACATAAAAGCAGATAAGATACATTAGCTTGAAACAATTAGCAATAACAATTCGTCATGTGTTTTTTGTCTGATATATCTGCCTCAAAATGGTCTCCACATATAAAATAAATAATGCAAAGTAGGCTGCCACTGAAATTAACAACTTTAAAAAACAAACATGGAGTTGGATTGGAGACAAAGCTACAGTATATGAACAGTTTCATCCACCAAAGAGAACAAATAGAAATAAAAGTTGTGCTAGAATGTGAGAAATGTTTTTGAGATGGTGTCATTCAATTGAAACCAAAAATGCTAAATTCAAGCAAAATGAACCAACCTCAAGACTCCATCCATTCCGAAGCAACGAGGTGATGTGGCGTGGAACTGAATAGTGAATACACAAATTACATTTTCTCATAGCCAGAGTTGCATGACTTGTTTCATTTTGTGAACGAGAAAGGTAGGGTGAGTGTGTGTGAGAGACAATACATCACAAAAGAAAGGGAAGTCTATCACCTCAGTGATTTGACAAAATATACGATGTCCATACAATGTCACCTTTGTTACACATCCACACATAAATAATCCCCTCTAATTTCAAGATAGGCTGGGTATCTAATGTACGCTATCACATTATTAAGAGTATAATCCTTGTGTCATAGCACCACCAGAACCTCACATGTATGCCACAGCTAGCTGTTAAATTATTTGAACCACGATTATCAAAATGCACTTTGTTGTTTCATAAGATCACTTTCCCAATCGCAGACATCTAGGTGAACCAAGAAAATATAAAAAAAGTGTGCTCATTTAATGCCTAGCAGATTAAACATATTGATAATTATACTGTACACAAAGTTATAGCATGTGAGGTGAGTTATATTCTAGTATAATAAAAGCATAGACAATATCTCTATTTATTTAGCATAATACATGAAAAATGCATATATATCAACATCATATAT
Source organism: Forbesichthys agassizii (assembly GCA_026546735.1). Classification (NCBI taxonomy): domain Eukaryota; kingdom Metazoa; phylum Chordata; class Actinopteri; order Percopsiformes; family Amblyopsidae; genus Forbesichthys; species Forbesichthys agassizii. The sequence goes on along the minus strand of JAODLL010012596.1, from coordinate 7,611 downwards.
TGACACAATGTCAAATGCTTGTCTCAGGCATATCAATTAATAATGTATCAGTACTTATATAGTGAAACATAACTTTCTCTACTGCTCCCATGGTCTAAGATCGTAATCAGAAAGAAATGTATATTTTCTGGCCAGCAGACAGGTGTGATGTAACAACGACTAAGCAACGGCCATTAGCAAGCTCTGGCTGACAGCTGTCAATGCACATGCAGCATTTGCTCTGAAAGTAGCATTGCCGCAGGCAAGATGTGTGTGTTTTTCTGAGAAATGATAGACTGTGCTAACGGACAGCTTTTGTGTGAGACACACACACACATTATTTTATATATCACACACATACAATATAATAAAGATATACACAGCTAACCCATAAATAAGGAACATATATTTCCATTTGTCTACATTGTAATGCATACTTTTCCAGCAGCAATAATATTGTCTTATTGCCAACAAACATTTTCGTATATGGGAGTGGCTGCTATTAAGCTAGACACAGTTGAATGTATTTGTCTGTAATTGCCCATGCTGTGTCAACCATGTTACTGTACACTACACAAGAGGATGGCTTGGTGTGAGATCCCAGGAGCACAAGGGCTCCACCAACACTTTGCTCTACTCCTCCTCATACCGCACTAAAGCCCACCAGCTTACAGCTTCTAACACGTTATTGGACAGGCAGACATGTTGGGTTCTGGGGGTAATTCCATCAAAAAGTAGCCTAACCCTTTAAATATTGTTTGCATATTGTTTGTGTGTGTGTGCTCACGCACAAAACACAAAGTTCTCCTACCTACAAGTCTAGTCCTTAATGTAGCACATATACAGTATGAGTTTATTGCCAAATAATGCTATAGTTAAATACATTATCATGTCTTTCATTAGCACTAGCAGTGGAAAAAATACTGGGAATGTACTGATCTCACAATGAAACCACAAAACACACTATTTTCAATATCCTCTTTAATATAACTTAGAAAAGGTGATACAATCTGAGAAAAAGAGGTTAAGATATTAACATTAGAAGAACTCAGCCATCCACATTCTTTTAACAGTGACCCAAAGGAAACTTCCAGAAATTAAAGTTGAAATAACGTGTTGTGCACAAAACAAGGACAATTTACTATAACCATTTAAAGTATCAATATAACAGCCTAGTATTATCTGCTGCTCAAGATTTTACTCATAATTTTAGTTTGTTGGTAAATAGTCTTGTTGTGGTGTGTGATTACAATCGCTCAAATTAACTCATTCAACAATGGAGAAAATATCAGCCAAGAGGAAACCTGTTTGATCAAGTAAACAGTGTTACAGTAGTTTTACCATGAGAGGAAATTCCACTGTAAAACACACACAGAATGGGATTCCAATAAAGTATTGTGTATTTTTGCAGATATCTAGTGCTTTCTGCTGGAATTGAAGCCTTTCAGCTGGTTTGGGTGTCAAGTCAAGACGCAGAGTACTGAAAGTATTACACTACTTAAATTGCATTTAGTTTGAAATAAAATCTACATTTGGAAGCCACTGAAAAAGAACAAAAAACTAAAACCAGGTCATTATTTCACATCTTTTTAATTACAATAACAAACAGCAGAATGTTCAGCAGTGAAACGCTCTGGTTGAGTTTGCCAATACTTAATGCTACAGAACATGCATACAGGAATGTCCAGGTGCACAAAAAAAAATGTGTGCCTGCACATACATACATACACACACACACACCCACAACGCCCCACCTCAAACAACATCAAATCAACTGAAGAGCTATAGTGTGTGATCTCACTTGAGAAAAGGCGGCTCACATTCAGCTACATGTATGCCTCATGCGGGCCGATGTGAATTGCAGATGATTCTGGTTGAAGATCGGCAACTGCAATTATATATGGGGCACTCAAAACAGGGCGGCACAGAGCTAGCCTTACTTAGCAAATCTTAACCAGCGCTAGGCTGAGTAACTACAGCACACAGGTTCATCAGGACGCAAACGCTCGGGAAAAAGTCATGCACACGTACGCACGGAAGCATGCGCGCAAATACACACCAAAAACTAAGATGGTTTTATCTTGACGGTACTTACGCGCGGTTCATACCGTGCCTTGTGGAAAGCCTTCTCCACACATGCTTAGCAGGGAGAAATCGACTTACTTCCAGATCAAATCTTATCTGTCATGGCAATTTGCAGTAATCGATACAAGGGCGTTAAGCCATGGCTGAATTAATTCAGATAAAACTGATTATATATGCGTGGCGCAGTGTATATGCATGCATATTGGCTGTAATGTTTACTGTCCAATCGACTGTTCTCATCAGATTCTTAACGGGGGAGCCGTGAGGATAACTGGGCCAAGAAGACAATATCATTTAGTTTATATGTGGATTGTAGAATCAATGCAGACTTTAGCGCAGTGGAAGTGCACTGGCCACTGATTCGCTCATTCAAACTCAATAACCTTCTCTCGGTGTGGCCCATTAAGCAGATAAAGCGTGACCTAAGTCCAAGTGTGTGCCGCACCAGGATATGTGCGCTGGTCAGTTGGTGTCTGTAGTGGGGCGGTGTACAGACACAAGCAGGAGGGAGAAGCACACAGTTGTAACTGTGGCTGTTACATTTGGCTAAAAGGAGTATCTAATAACCACTACCAGTCTGTGGACTGTTCTGTTTGAGCTAGTGAGCTGTTTGAACAGGTCTCTACCAGTGCTGCCAACACAGCCAGGATATGAGGTGTGTGTTTACACAAATAATGACGGGGACTCCATTGTCATTCACACGCTCAAGTGGGGGTTGGGATGGAACGTTTTCAGCAGAGCTAGCGTGTTGATAGATTTGGTAGGTGTGTGTGCGCGCACGTGTGGTCTGTGTGTTTACCCACTGCTGCAAGATAGGATATTGTGTCATTTTTATTTTTTTTCCTTCTTTTCTTTAGCAACACAAACTGGTCAGGCACTGAAACTGAGGGAAACAACACAACGTATTCCTTCTTTCTCTTGAACAACAGATAAGCATGAACGCTTTTACAAACTCCCATCACAGGGGCTCGTCTCAAATCGAACCCCTGGCCCCGGAGTCGCCGGGGCTCGCTTCTCATTGGCTCAAAGAGGCCTGGAGCTGGACGCTCCTCACAACAAGGCAGGCATTATGGCTGTGGAACAGCTGCCCCGGTCAAACACTTAAAGCCTTTGTATTTCGTCTTAGTTACACTGTCAATGTTTTTCTTTTTCTTCCTTTCACTTTTATTTGTAAACCGTTTTTAAATTATTTTTTACTATTATTCCCAGCAGCGGGAACTTTCTTTCAGTCAGGATGTTGGGATGGCGATCAGCGTGGGATATAAAGTGGGGAGGTACAACTTGTGCGGGGGGGTTGTTGCGGGTGCAGAGGAGCTGTCTGGAAGGAGCGGGGGCAAGTCAGAGCGGTCGGTCGGTTGGTTGGTGCAGAAGGCTGCTCCTATCATCTGGCGTACTGTCGGATGTAGTCCTGGACCTTATTATGGAAGTCCTCCTGGAGATTAAAGACAATTTGAACATAGGTGATGCATGGGAGAACGTGTGTTCAGGGCAGGGGACCAAAAATCAGACAACAATGAAAAATTTATAGCAAGTTATTGTACATCAATATGCTTTTTGTCAAATTAACCAAATATCTCCTGGAGGTACGTTAGTGCGCGGTGAGAAAATAAGCAGGTGTTGCTACAAAGCCCTGATTACGTAAACAGGAACACAAACAAAGTGGTGCAGACCGCACACAACAGCAACATCCAAGCCATCCCAATGCTTTTCCAACATGTGGGGCGGAGCTTCTGAGCGTGCAGCCTATGGCGTTGAAGGGAGAGGTGTTTTTATTTCATGCATTGTGCTCTGCTGTACTCCCCTTCCTGCAGCTCTCATAGGCTCACACTCTGCAAAGTGTCCTCCTCTGTAGGTGTCCACAGCGTGTGACTAGAAGCGCATTCTCGCATTTGCGTGAAGGAGAAGCATGTACGTACGGTTCCATGAGTCTGAAACCCCTGGACATTTGGAGTTCTGGGGGAGCTGTCACTCAACCTGACAACCTGCGTGAACCTGTAGTGTGTCCACTGCTTTTGGCTGTCCTCCTGATACCCACTCTCTCATCTCCCCCAACGTCACCTGTCCTGGGGCACGCACCTGCACATCCTCGTGGTTCAGGCCTCCACGCCAGTCTGTGTCAGTGTCCCCATCTGGCATCAACACTCCGCTCCCTAAATACACTCAACTAGAGTCACTCTTTCACTTGTCTCTAATTCACCCTTTCCATCCACACGTTTGCTCTCTCTGCCCGTTGCCTGCGGCGACCAGCTAAGGTGATTTAGACACAGCTGGGAAAAGAGTGTTTGGGCAAAGGGGGAGGGGGGTTGGAGGGTTGGGATGAAGACATCAGCTGTCCTGGGGTGTGTGGTCTTGGCAAGCCTTCATGTGGATCAATACCTGGCTTTATTTGTATCAGGGATCATGTACAAAACACATTCACCTCAAAAGAGAGGAAAGATGTCTGCTACCAGATTAAGTTTATATCTAATATTCATCTGCAGTCCCTAGGCTAGTGTACAGTGTGTGTATGTCCACACACCTCACCACTCAAACGGTTCTCTACCTTCACCCATACAGCCATGTGCAGTCCAAACATAAACAGTGATCTTACATTCTGGGAAGGGATGCTGGAAGCAGTGCACATTTAAAAAGGTGTAGTCAGCTATTGCAAGCTAAATGTAAGCTATAAACTTTTTTCCAAATTCACCAAATATATCCTTGCGTTCACCCGCAAACAACTCCGGATAAATAGGTGAATGGATGGATGATCCACTATCTTAAAATTCTCTGTGCGTGGTGAAAGAAAATGGTCACCGCTCACATGAACAAAGCCGTAGTAATACAATTTGTTCCACAATGGGTTTCGATGTGTGGAGCGGTGCCGCGGAGGAATATTGTTTGGATTTGAGCTCGATGTTAGCAAGCGTTCTCGAGAATGACTAACCGTGCTTAAGGGCTGTGGACTAGACTGATGTCAATGTGAATGCGGCCAATTTATTCTCCTGAAAAGGAGTTTGCAAACGACACAGGAAAGTGCCTGCCTCATCAGAAAGAGCTATTGGAACTAGTGGATAATATATCAGGAAGAAGCTTTATTTTAGCACTAATAAGTGCATGGACATTCTTGTGTGGATGTTGGTGACGTAAAAGTGTCCAACGAGCGTAGTTCAACATCTTGCAGTAAAATGAAGGGTCTCAAGGGTCCCCGGCATACAGTAGTTACCAACAACACTGGCTGGAAAGCAGTTCATTCCCCCAGAAAGCAGTGTGCAGGCCTATACAACACAACATAATTAAACTAAACAAAGAGGGAATACAGATGAATCACCTGCCCCCTGGTTGCCAAAAGATAGTTTTTTTAAAAAGGGTTGCCATGGCAATAGCTAGAATTTATGAGATTTATCACTAATTGTTAGAAACAAAGGTTGAGCCTGGTTTGTTTACATGACCAGTTCAAAGAGCATACAGATTTCTCATCTGACATAACTATAGAGAATAGACCACAGCGAATACGCGGCCCAGTGGCTTCACAGAAAACATTCTCACCACTGAAGCAACATTATGACCCCCACAGTCCCTCGGTGGGGCTGCAGTGGCACTGCAGCTGTCAGTCAGTATGAGAAGCCTTCCCAAAGCCCACACTTAATATGTTCCCTCCCATCTACAATTACCTCCTCCACGCTCCCTTTCCTGTCACATGCATCGTGTCCTCGGCACAAAGCCATCATAGGACTTCACCTCCCCCCTCCCCCCCTCCTCTCTCTGTCGTTGTCGCGTGGCTCCGGGTCAGTAAACTTTGACATGCTCTTTGCCTCCTGCTGGGCGCGGAGCGATCTCTCACGTTCAACCCCTTCCACGGATATAGAGGAGATCGGGGTGCTGCGTTCGGCCGGTCACGCACGCAATCCTGGGGGTCCCATGTTACTCACTACGGTATGAGCGGAAGGGAGAGGGAGAACATGTGGGCCTTTCCTGCCCTTGTGGAAGCGTGGTGAAACGTCAATAACAGCGTAAACTGGGGCAGGAGCTGCGTGCAGCTCAGAGTGTTGAACGCATATGGGGGATGATGCACACGCACAAATAAACCCTTTAACATGCACACGCATATAAAAAATATAATCTACAATATATGCTATTCCAATAAATAATAATATATATACACACACAAAAACTAACAAACAAACATTAAACCTTTTACTGTAAAACCACTGTTAGAAGGTGTCACACATCTTAACTATTGCTGAAGAAAAACATACCAACAAAATTTGACAGCTGCTACATACTGTATGTGGGCCTTTGAGAAAATGTTGACAGATCACGCTAAGTAGGCTATTTCTACTTACATACTGTAGGAAGAAAGTACATACATACATACATACATACATATATTTATATATATATATACACACACATATATACACAGTATATATATATATACACACACAATATATATATATATATATACACACATACATACATACATAAGTATACAGTAGGTGTGTAAGTAACCAAAGTAACTGCACCAAAACTAACAGCTGGATGTGGCGTGAAATACTGTAAATCTCCAGTCCAACAACAGGGCAGAACATTTACATTAGCATAGCTTTACAACCCACACTGCAAGCTCCAAGCTTAATGCATGCCACATACACACGGAAAACAAAACTGAAGTTCTTCGCTGCTGCGACACAAGCAATTTGCCTCTATATGACATCACATCTTGAATGTAGCATTAGCACCAGTAGAAGGTTCCCTCCATTCATACAGTAGATGTTATTTTACTTTATGACTATGGATGCAATTAGCAATTAACTTCTACACAGCCCTGGCTCCATAAATAGGACCACAAACAAAGTGGCGAACATCAAACACAACAACAATGCCATAGTACTACCAGAATACAACGCCTTGCTTCACAATGCACTTCAATGTGTGAGGCGGCGCTGTGTTTTAGCATGGAAATTAGTTGGTAGAAGTCCTTTCCTGTCCATATTTGTCTGTCAGACTATTAGGAAGGACATGTTTTATGAAATATTTTGGCTACAGTCCCCACCCTCCCTTCCACACCATGTACCTGTCAGTTACATTTTCAGTTGGAAAAAAATATGAATTCCCCTTTAGAAAACAAATGCTAGTACCCAGGCAATTATTCTGGAAAACTGTATATTTATTGCCTTGGCCCATAACACACCTGCCTGTACAGCATGTCTGTTGCAATCTCCTGCAAATAATAACTGTGGCTGGGTGTTGCAATTCATTCCACACAACTCCTGGCCACACAGAGGGTCTTCATCACACTCTAAACTGTCAAGCTAGTCCCAATTAAGCTTTAACGTAGAGCAAGGCTTGTTTGGACCAGCGGCAATTAACATTCTTCAGCAATAGTTTGACATTTGACATGTTGGAACACAAACAGTCCAAAAATGGGTGAACAATAAATAAAAGTTAAAAGCATACTGTGATTGGCCTAGGCACAGCTTAGGAACTAGTGACATACAGTTGCAAGAAAAAGTATGTAAACCCCTTGGGATTACGTGGAGTTTTGCATGAATTGGTCATAAAATGTGC
>JAODLL010012586.1:9742-22158 GCA_026546735.1 Forbesichthys agassizii | reverse complement strand
GGCACTATGGACATAAACTTGAATGGTAGTGGTTACTGGAGGAATGTATAACAGCACACAGCTTGTTACACACACCATTTAGAGTTCCCACGCTATCCCGTTATGACCACCCAGATGCGCACAGCATTCATATGTGTTGTTTATATGGATCATTTTTCATATTAGTTGGTCATGGCGTGTGTTATTTGGTTTATTTGGTATTGTTGAGCAAGCATTAAGCCACGTTCTTCATATCAATTAAATCTACTCAGAATGAAGTAACTGTGTTTTCTAACAGCGGTACTACAGAAGAACTGAGCTGCAGCCTTTGGTATTTGGTGTTTGAGTGTTATCCTCAGAACAGTGCAGTGCACAGCCAATATCGGTATAAGTGATATTCTCTATAGTGTCATTTCTGGCCAGCTGCAGCAGTTAAATTATTATGAATGCAGAGAGAGTTGTTGCAAACTGAGGGGAAATCCCATTCAAGTGAATGCATCCAGAAGAAAAAATACAGTTTCCTTCCAGGGTGAATCACAATATAGGGTTGTTAAGGTTTTTATTGTGGAAATGTAGCACAGGGAGCAATATAGCGCGATAAAGTCCCCTGCCTCATACCTGACTGCTTTAAGCAGGGTTAAAGTGTAAACCTGTGGTGCTATTGTGACCCCTTGCCATGGCCTATACAGAGTCTGATTTGCATCTAAGACGTGACTGGAGGAATTTCCATCTCGAGAGGCCATTGCCTGAAGCCCATTTCACGGAGGGAGGGATGTGTGTGTGTGTGTGTGTGTGTGTGTGTGTGTGTGTGCGTGTGTGTGTGTGTGTGTGTGTGTGTGCGTGTGTGTGCGCTCGCATGCGTGTGTATGCGTGTGTTACTATGATCTCCGGGATTTCAGCAGAGAAACACCTAGTGCTTTCTGGGTCAATTAACATTCCAGTGTCATTTCACAGAGAGTGGCAGCACATCTGACCTAAAGCCCTGAAGGGTATAGGTTGCCTGGAGAGAGCACACACAGCCGTCCTATCGTTTAAATCCCCTTTAAGCTGCACTCATGAGCTGAATATGAAACGCATGGTAATGTGGGATAAATTGTTACATGCTGTACTTATTTCTTGTCTACAGGCATTGGATTTCTCAGACTTTTAGTGATGCAAAAAAACATATATGGAAAGAAATAAAAAGTTAACTTGCGGACACACAACAGGGCTTTGTTTTCCAGGCGATGAAAAGCAGAATAAAGCACATGGCCTGCCTAAGGAAATGGAAAGGTTACCACTGTAGAAGCAGTATAGCTACCCCCGGCTGGAGGGGAGAGGGGAGGAGAGGGGAGGAGAGGGGAGGAGGGCCTGCAAAGAGGAAGAAACTGTATATCAAAAGTAGAACAAACATACTTTTTGTTGTTGTTGCGATGCTGATGGAAGTTTACATCACACTGAAGGCGTTTGTAAAGCCTCTTTCAAACAACTTCAATTTGCTACGACTTTGAGCTCTGCTTTGTTTTTGGTGTGGGTTAGGAAGATGAATCATGAGGGAGCGCTGAAGTGCTATGTGCTCCCTACATTAGCGCTGATAGATGGAGAACGTCTGGGAGTCAGGAAGAGTTGAAAGTTCAAACCTGGGTCACTGTCTCATGGCCCAGAGAAGGAGAGATAAATGCAGTTGAGATGTGCAGCATGAAGACACATTCCAATAATAGTACTGCCAATGATGCAATACAACATCATACCTACATTTGCATATTTCTCAACTGCAATTTTAATGGCTAGAATGTCTTACCAGCTAGCATTATTTTAAATTATTTAAAGGAACCACTGGACTGGTGTCTGTAGGTAAAGGCAATATGTAGGAGATACCACCTCTGCATGACTGAAGTAGATAGACTCTTCCTAGTTCCCATGGTTCCCAATTTAAATGTAACACCCGAGGAAGAATATAAAATGCAATATCTCACCAGAGGTATTTCAAAATGTATGTAATGACTGCTACAGTACACCAGTGAGAATCTTTTCGTGACACGCGAAGAACATGCTAGAAAAAAAATGGATGGGTGCAGAATGACTATCAAGTGATCATCATTCAGGAGAGCAACTCCAACTCGAAACTTAAAGAATATCGAGGGGAGATGTATTCAATCACCTCCCTGCAGACATTGCCAATCCCCTTAACAGCCCAAACAGAGAAGAACGGAAAATCACAAAGTTGAGAAATTGATGATATAAAGGACAGTTACAGGTGAAGATGCAAGGAAGCAAGAGGAAAATGTGTGGGGGGAAATAAAAGGTAAGTATGAAAGTACTTTGAAAGTACATTTACTTCATTAAGCTACAGCATATCGGCAGATGCCTTTAAACTCACACTCCCATTAGCTATAAGCACTTAAGAGCTGCCAGTGTTATCGCACTCTGGCACATTGACGTGGACGGCATGTATGTTTTCCAACTTTGTTATTGTTCTATGTTTATAGTAGTGCCTTTACAGCAGGTTAAACACAATATTACAGTTCACCTTGAAGTGTTATGGGTGACACCCATGGATGAAATAGCAGAAAGATAAGATAGGTGCATTTGAACCATTTCACCTGCATTGTGGATGTTAATCATTTGTTTCTGTTCACCTGCTCTCAGAAATGACTAATATATAGTAATATTTATTAATTTTACATCTGTTTCGTGTAGGTGGAAATCTTCCGTTTTAGATAAAGGTTAAATCCTCAGGAAGGCTTTGGGTAGGGGGAACTACTTTCAACATAACATCATTGTTTGAATGCCAACCTGAGGAACATGACTGAACAAAGGATATGCATATGCATGTAAACACACACATGCTAAAGAGCATGGGGAGCGTGTGAGTATTGTGTGAGTGGTGCTACGGTAGGTCAGACTCTCTAGCAGTTATAATATCCACTGGCATGAGTTTAAGTGATGATTTTGGTCACATTAACAATTGGCTACAACACAATCACGCAGTACTACTTTAGCAACAGTGTGTACAATTGCAGACATGGAACTAATTTCCGGGAGTCATCATCGTCCGTCCACGACCGTTACAGTTTGATGGTTCACTCACCAGGTCTCACTTGATGGGAAAGAAGACAGCATTGTTCTTCTGTGCAAACCTTTGTATGCTAACCATTGTTTGAAAACCATTAGGTCCATGTTAAACCCGTGTTTAGCCTACCAACAGCCGTCAGAGTGATTATAATCCCATCCCCATGGCTGGTAGTGGACACAAAGGCGTGTTAATTTCAGTTTCTTGTGTAAATGAATTAAAGGATTCAAATCTACTATGCTTGAGCATTACAACTACTTTGTTCATAATCGTATTATATCCATGGCCCATGGGGAACACCGTCTTAGTTTAGCTAACTTCAGAAAATGTCATGAGCTCTCATAGAATATTCATGTTCCGACACTGCAGGGTTATACAATTCCTGATTTATATTTTAATTTTATTATTAAATAATTATTTATATATTTATGAAATATTTGGCATCTGATGACGTCTTATTCCTCATTGAACTGTTATTCCTGTGCTGTATGTTTTATTTTATTTTATGCTGTTACTGTAATGTGAACTGACAGAAACAAACCAAAAAATATGAGTGCTTTCCCAGTTGACTGACGAGTCATCCACTGATGATGTGACTTGTCGACTTTCATGGGGCAGCTTTATGGAGAAATATTGTTGTTTAAACTTGATCAAAACACATTTCCTTTCAATGCTATAGTGTGCTCTCAGAAGACCCCAAATTGGACATGTTTCAATGTGAAAAAGGAGTGAAAAGGCTACACTATAGGAGCATCATGTTTTATACAGGTAACCTATATTATCATTCTGGTGGTCACTGGTCATTTTCCATATAGTTGTTTTTCTCTCCATTGCCACAGCAATTTCTCTGCCTCAGGAATATGCTGCAAGAATGTTTGTGACTTTGTGAAAGGGCAAAACAATTTCCCATCATAATGGAAATAGTTGGCAATTTCATTCTGTCTTGTACAAGCTATTGTGAAGAAATAAGTGTGTGAGTGTGCTGTTCATCCTACCAAAGTATTTTTCTGCTCAGTTCCATGGTCTGCTGTGTGTAAACACACCCTGCCTGGTACCTGTTGAAATAAATTAGGTTCTGTAGCCCAGCCTGCCATTTCTGAGGTCAGATGCTCTCACTAATCTCCACTCTCTGTAATATGCGTTTGCATAACCCAGTACTCACTGTTAGCATCCATTCTGCTTTCCTTCACTACCTCCAATAAAATCTGTCATGGCAGACTTGCGCCCTTACACAAATGTTACAATAACCTTAACGGTGTCTTTATTATTGGCCCCTCGATCCTACTTCACAAAGTAATTTCTTCTAACACAAAGGGTGATTAGCAAAGATTAAGATGACAGGGTTGGAGGATTTCAGGAAAGCATGGGCCAATTATAATTATTGCCTAACAAAGAGTGGGCTATGCTAATCAGTAGCACTGGTATTTAGCTAATACAGTTGCCACTTACTTATAAACCAATGCATTCCATTTTAACTTTCCAATAAAGGTTAAATAGTAAATACTGTACTATTTTAATGGTTGAAATGGTGCATTGCATATTGTTTTATTTGTTATAAACAACCCTGTATTTGCTTCATTTTTATTTTATCTACCAAATTCTTCTCATTGGGCACAAATACTAAATGACTTACAATTATTAAAGTTAGGGCGACAGTGGCGCAAAAGGTAGAGCAAGGTGACAGGTGATCCAGAAGTCGCTGGTTGAACCCCGCTAACTCCTCACCAAGTGTCGAGGTGTCCATGAGCAAGACACCTAACCATAACTGCTCCTGGTGGTCAGGTAGCGCCTAGCACAGCTGAAACCACCATCAGTGTGTGAATGTGTGCGTGAATGCAAGGCTATACTGTACAGTTCTTTGAGTGACTGGAATTCTCCAGAATTACTTACTATACCTTTAAGTCACGGCCACACAGTATAGCATTCGTTAAGTATTTCTATTCAGTAAATAATTCAGTGAAGAGAGGGTTTCCTAATGTGGTTTCAGTTCCAACTTGTTGAAACACAGTTGAGCACTAATCTAAATTGCGGTTAACTGAATGTTCTCTTCCAATCAGTCTTGCTCACTTTTTTTCCCCGAGATAAATGAGCTCCCACAGGGAGTGTGTTTGAGACCAGAGCTAACTTTGATGTGGTATCCAAACCACCACGATAACTGAGCGACAGAGTTCCTATCAAGCCCAGGCTACTTTCATGGGCACTGGCACATTTTTTGAAAAAGTGTTCCGTAGCATATTGGGGTACCGCATCTAGTCGAGTGTGAGCCACTGTGGTCATTTGAATGTGTCTGTGGGTTTTTAGAAGTGTGCTGGGCGCATGTTTGGTTGACTGCCTGCGCATGTGTGTGTGTGTGTGTGTGTGTGTGGTCCGATGAAGAACAAAGGCAGGACGTTGATCAGTGCGCCTGGCGTTTGCGCGGCAGCACATTCCATGCTGAGACACATAGGCTTTCATCTAGGCTATGTGCGCTATGAAGACCACATGCCTGGGTTTAGAGAAGCATCCGTCTTTAGGAAGTACGATATTCTCCTTCATCTAGGCCATATCTGAACGTATGGGTGTAATGATATGTTGATGTTAACATATTGGTTAACCAGCCAATTCACTCCATATGTAATAAGCTGCTAGCCCTGATAACTGTGTGCAGCAATCTTATCAGCTTTGTGGAGGTAGACTTCAAAGTCAGGCTAGATTTGTGTGTGATTTCAGTTCTCATTGCCTGTCGACTGTAAATCCAACCTGGTATAAAGGTGTGCTCCTCGTTTTGAAATCGCTGTCCCCAAACACGTGACCGACAGAAAACAGTGTGTGCCTTAGGAGCTCTGCAGTGAAGAGTGGAGAGGAGTCTGAGTGCAATTAGTCTGAAGCTAACATTTTTCACAATGCTGGCTTTAAACCACAAAGGCATTTCTGGACACAAATCGAGGAGTGTACCTTTAAAGATTGACACGGCTTGGAAACCAAGTACATTGGACGCAGGCATGCACAGCTGACAAACTGCTTCTTTTACAAAGCTAACCATCTGTGTGACATTCTCCATTTTACAGCTAATTACAAACTGGGTTGCCGAGCTTCCACCCGACAACACGCCCTTCCATGGCCAGATGCCCCCTCTTAACTCCACCGTAACCCTTCTCTGTTCCATCTGTAAGCATGCTGTTGAATTGAGTAGTCTCTCTTAATTGGGGAAAGAGAGTGAAGCGCAAACACACAAAATGCCCAACTTCAAGAGCCTATGAAAATGTGTGAGGAGAACAGGGGTTTTCGCATTCCTTGCACTGGTTCATTAGCTGAGGCGAGGCTACCATATTGCATGCGTTGATTCATCAGTCCTGTAGTGCGGATGCTTGAGTAAACACAGGCTTTCCTCTTCTTTGTTTTCTTCATTTATTTCTGGGCACGGCTGTTTTGCTTTGCAGATTGGATTCGGTGCCGGGCTCTTTTCTTTGCACAAGCGTGCCAGAGGTGATCATCTGGCGGCAGTTTTTTATGGCCTAAAGGGGGCTGCAGAAAGCTCATGATGTTTTTATCATCTCATCACCAGACTCACTTCCACTTCTGTGAATCATTGTGCACTGTCCGATATGCAGTAGCATAATACTAGTGTGCTATGTTTTAGGTAGGTAGGGTATTTATTTTGTTATGAATTCAGGACAGGACACTTTAAAGAATGCTGAGAGAACTAGGTCCATGCTTTTTGCCAAGTTGTGAGTGAGTGACATCATCTTTGTGATCCCTCTCCTTGATTGAGAGTCAGAGGCTCAAGAGGCAATAGCCCTGTCTCAGCCTGGAGTGATATAGGTCAGTTCTGACATCCTGTCCACAGATTCATCATTCTAATTCCCTCTGTTGTCTGCTTGAAAAGGGCAGCTGACACACAAATGACTGGAGAGAACACAACGTAACAGAACCATTACCGTGTAGCATTCCTATCATTAATTAGAAGGCCCGAGCTAAGGAGTTGTTTTGGGTTCTCATTCACCTCAAGTGAGAATAATGTTTACACTTTGACAGACTATACCCAAACTATGCTATAAAGTGAAGTGTGTCTAGCCCACCAAGCCCCCTCTTCTTATACAACCTCAAACCACACCCAAGTGAAAATCCATTTTGAAGTAGAAATTGTAGGGCAAATGCCTTTGAGCGACACTGATTAAAAGACCGAACAGTCACATTTCAAAGTAAGTATAAACAATGTTATGAGCAACTGCCGACGGTGACTCAACCAAAACTGTTATTACATCTACCTTATAAGCCAAGCAACGTTTCATCTTCCTTGGGTTTCACCAGTGAGGTATGCCCGGGAGCACTGAGGTAAGCTAAATGGCCTTAACAGCATGCTTAAATTATTAATAATTACTTTACTTATGGACCTCAATGCATCCTATCAACATCAAAGAGTTTAATGATGCCATGTCATATTTAAAAGGTGTCTGGATACAAGCACTAGAAAAGCTATACATCTGCAGCTGTCGAAACAAAAAATACAGATCCATTTTAGAATGATGCAATATATGATCTGATCAACATTGAAAAGGAGGTTTTATCCTTGTGTTAATAATGTGTGTAGTGAGTGTATGTCTTGATATGTTTGTAATGTATATTATGTGTAATCTATCTATCTATCTATTCCTTACACCTCATATATGATTCAATGAAGGTGTAAATCCTTTCATAAGGTCAAAGTTTTATGTGTAAGCACCATAACATATACACCAATATAAACAATATATAATATATAACATATTACTTGTGCATGTAAGTGCTGTATAATGAAATAATGGGGTCAAATGTCATTTTGACATAATGTCATAATGTTGCTCTGGGAGTGACATGGAACAGATACTGTGATACATTCTATAAATACATCAAATCATCTCAGGAGGGACCACTATGACAGGACTATCCCTTTTGGTATGCTACAAATGATTATGTATTAGATCAGGGGTGGCTTACCCTGGTCCTGGAGAGTTACTGCCCTGCATGTTGTAGATGTCTCCCTGCTCCAACACACCTGATTCAACTGAATGGGTCGTTATCAGGCTTCTAACAACCCATTCAGTTGAATCAGGTGTGTTGGCTCTCCAGGACCAGGGTAAGCCACCCCTGTATTAGATTATTATTTATAGCAGTATGTAAAGGCATTCATATATATATATATATATATATATATAGTCTACAGCTGTCCATGTTGGAGATGTTTCATATCTTCTGCCATATCTTCTGTCTATAAGGACATGTTACTGCCAAAATTCTTTGACAGACGTTGTTGATTCATCGTCAGGCTTTGGTCAAGGACAATTCGCATCACAAAAAACCTCTACAACAAACGAGATGTAGGCTGTTGAGGGGCTTTGATCTACAATGTTCGTCTCATCTGGGCTGTTGCATTGACCTTGCTTTCTATTACGTTTGCTTTCGGCTCACGTACAGTCTACTTCTTGTGTCTGGGCGGCAGCTGAGACGGATCAGGTGTAGGATGCCGGTGCTCATTGCACAGATAAGGTGTGTCAGCTCTGTCGTTGATAAGCAAATGCATGGCTTTTTGCTATTGTTGCCTATTGTTCCTCAACAGGACTAACCATGTATCATATTTACAAAGAAGAAAACATTCCTATTTAAGCATGGTGGCTACATTATAATGAGTATTAAAACTGCACGAGTGCAATCTTTGCTGGAGGGTAAATGGTCAAGGTCAGACACATGTTTTCTCCCTACAGATGACATTCCCCAGGTCTGAAAATCTTGGGAAGTCTACAATAAATGTTTTTTACTAGCAAATCCTTGAAGACATACACGGATGACAAAGTCACAACACATTTAATTGTATTTATTTGAATGTATTCCATTCAACCATATTGTGATATTACTGTAGTAGGAGTGGGGAATACAATAGATGAGTTGGTGATAGAGCTATCTCCTATCAAGATAGCAAAACCATTTCTATAGTTTCTTGGAAATAGACGCTTCCTCGTAAATACAATCATTGTTAGGCTTGCATAGCAACATGGAACTCCATAACAGATTCCCATCCTGACATCCAGATGTTTCTCTTCAGTGTGTTATCTGTGCAGCCAGCCTTGTGATTTCAGGAAAGACGTCCGCCCTAGGCCTTGGAACAACTTGCATTATTAAAGAAACCAAGGAAAGGATCATTGGAAACTGTAGCCTATGGTTGTGTTTTACAGTGACGTCGGGTTTAGAACATCTGGATGTGCAGTTTCCTTTTGTAGTGAAACGTAGCATCCTCACATTGAGTTCACATCTTCATTAAAGTAAAAGAACCAAACATTGTTGTCTTTCAACTTCTATCATATCTTGCATCAATTAAATATTGACCAGGGTCGTAGATGTGTTGAAAACATGAACCTTCGTTCGTATTCCATGGCCCATGAATGGTGGGCCATGGAATACGAATGTTTTATTGGTTTAAATTCGTGGTCCGCAATATCTGGGTTGTTATCAATCTCTGTATAGAAGCCGGGTAACGACCCATTCATTAGAATCAGCTGTGTTGGAGCAGGATACATATAAAACTTGCAGGACAGTAGGTTCCCAAGACCAGGGTTGAGAAAACACTGGTTTAAAGGGAACTATACCCTTATGAAGCCAGCATTACAAAACATGTTTTGGCTTGGAACTCCCTGAGCATGACCCTCCTGCAGCTAACAGTGGCTGGTACTTTTCTACTCATGCCCTAGTGATATATAGCCAACCTCATACGTAAAGTATTGGACACAGTGCTGGCTAACTGCATCAGTACCCGCCTACTTGACAAGGGATGTATTTTGATTGACATGCAGCCATAACAGCCAATGGACATAGACAGTATTATATTCCGAAAGAGAGAGTCATGTGTCGAGCTTACATATAGCATAGCATGCTGTATATGTCGGTATCAAACGTTTAGCACAGAGTTGCTCATGTGCTAATGGACGGAAGAGTCTACTCATTCCCTTACTGCTCTAACTGTAGAATCATACAGAATAGTCTACCTTTCCCCTTAAAGCACACATAACAGAAATGGGGGAACCATCAGCGCTATAACACAATAATGGTGTATACCTTTTTGACCAACTGTATAGCAAGTCAATGTGTTGAGCAAGTGTGTGGCTTGTATACAGTAAAACACACGACAAAGGATTTTTCCAATGCACAGGCACTTTCTAAAGCATATGACACAAACACATTAGTTACAGTCTGCTGCCTGGAGTGCTGTGGTCTCCCTCAAGCATGTATCTGAGTGCTGACGCTACATGACATGTTTACAGCTGGCACATCCCAATTTCAGCATGTGTGTGTGTGTGAATGTCTTATTAATGTGTATGTGAGTGAAGGCAATCCCTTATAAGGCATCACAAGCCTGTGACCTTCATGTGCCTATGCAAAAATCCCTAAAGACCCATGCTAAATAGGGGATTTAGCATTTACTTATCGCAAAATAGGGATTTTGTTGTTGTTTTGCAGTATCATTTAATGTTTATTTCAAAAATCAGATTTGGAACCTTAGAATATATAGTACCTGCATGGCATGTGTCCATAGAATATAGTAAATAGTATAATTGCTGTACATATACTATATAAATATAATTTGGTTAAGAACTATGTTATTTTGTACAAAGGTCTATAATTGGTTCTTGATTATGATTGTCTACGTTAAACCTGTTTTACTTTAGTATTGGACATGTAGCCTACCAGTCAATTGCTCTAATTTGAATACATGTATTTAACAAGAGATCATGCAAGACTGAACCAGGGCTGCATTTGTGTTCCCATGCAACAGAGGCATAAAACTATACTCTATTTATCTCATGTATAGGCTCATAAAGTCTCTACCAGGGAACTCAGTAGGGGCTTGTGTGTCTGTAAGCATTCACAGCCCTGGAGGCTGAACTATCAGTGGTCTGCTTTGGGGGGAGCCGGTTTCCTAAACAGGAAATCCCACATCCTGTCTTGATTAATGAGGGTCTGTTGAGTCACGTGGAGCCACTGAGGGGTCCTGCTAACAAAGAGACCCACACATAACTTAAGATCAACAGTTCTGCTAATCATCATTCCTGTGGCGTTTACTAAAGGTCTTCCCCCACCCCACACGTGTTGTGTTTGTGTGGCATGAGGGTGGGGAGCCAGTAAAACATGGTGTTTCTCAACCTTGTGTCACTGATCAGTTGCTTCGGGGGAAGTGAAGCAATGTAAACAATGGACAGAGCTGGACCCTTCAGGACCTGAGGAATGCAGCTAGTTGCGTTAACGCACTGTTCAACTTGTTAGAAACCCAGCAGTGGCAAACAGGGAAGTCCACTATTGACAAGCAGCTCTGCCACGTCTTTCACTGATGGTGTGTGTGTGTGTGTGTGTGTTGCGATGGGGAAGCTTTTTAAGATATTCTCCCTCGGCCCCCACAGTTTGCAGATAAAGGTCGCCGTTACCAAGGTGACACGGCTGAGAAAGGGAAAGTATCTGGCAGTCTTTTGGCCTTCTCTATCGCAGTGAGCCTAGGAGCCCAAGGCACAGATAAGATGATTTTAGTCATTCCTCCGCACATCAAAAGCTGTATGTGTGACACATACCAGCTGTAATAGCCTTCAGGTCCAACATTCACTCCCAGGCTGCCTAAAAAGTTGAGACATGGTGTAATGAGCAAGAACCCCAGGCTGTGGTGAAATGAGCCAGCTATACCTCCATTCACACACACTATTGTCAAATATCAAAGTA
The DNA here is from genome assembly GCA_026546735.1 of Forbesichthys agassizii. Taxonomy (NCBI): domain Eukaryota; kingdom Metazoa; phylum Chordata; class Actinopteri; order Percopsiformes; family Amblyopsidae; genus Forbesichthys; species Forbesichthys agassizii. The sequence continues at coordinate 10,412 of JAODLL010012586.1, read as the reverse complement.
AAGGGAAAAAAACACAATTTTACAGTCAAGAGGAAAAACTCTTGTTTATTAGCCATGAATTTCACATTGTGAAAAAAAGAAAAAGAAATCACACTATAAAATAATGCCATTAAAAAAATAGAAATAAAATACAATTTACGTGACATAAAAATGTAACCAATGCAAACGGTCTTTTTCTGTCAAAATGTTTATTTAGGTGAAGCAACTCTCCGAGACTGAAACCCAAATCCAGCAGGATCCCAAATAAAGCAGGTAGGCTGAGGGTTAGACCAGCAATGGGGTATGCTTCGCAGCAATTAGGTGTAAATTGAAAGGGCATTCATTACGGACTGTTGCTAGGGCAACTTGTGTTCTAAGGAGGAATCCCTCTTATCTGATTGGCGAGGCCAGAGCTTTAGAGTTCTGTGAACAGTGGCTAGGGGTCGACACAGGAGAGCCAATGAGGTCTCTATAGAAATCCCAAAATTGCTATGCCTTTGTAATTGTGAACTCTGGCTTTCTTCCACAATTGATTAGGAATGTTGAGGGTCTTTCCCTTTTACCTTTAAGGGTTGGTGATTTATTAACCCTCACCCCAAGATGAAGAAAAAATGATTAAAAGAAAAGAAATACACCAAAACATCTGCTTTTACATTGAAACACCCGGGGGGGGGGGGGGGGGGGGGGGGGG